>JAKSZP010008020.1:167500-175304 GCA_022478985.1 Massospora cicadina
TTGTCAGGTTTCTCCAGAACATAAAACTCAGCACGTGGAGTGAGAGAAGGTTGAGGTTGAGGCGTTGTATCATCATCAGAGGGTGCCTCATGCCCTAAGCTGACTCCGCTTTTCCTGATTCATCAGCTTGCTCTTCCAGCAGGAACTCGCTTGGTGGCCAAAGATTCCACAGTATGAGCATGGGTCAAAATGTGGTTTTGATCTCTAAAATTGGCCAACGGCATAGATATTAGGTCAATTCCACTTACCTGGAGCTTGGCGTACTTCAGGCTAAGATAATTCCATTATTGACTCTTTGATGTTGATGATGAATTTAAACATCTACTTGAAATTCTGGAAATAGAGTACTAGGTTGGTACTGTGTTGTTCGTGGAGAGAACAGTGGAGATGGCATCATCCAATGTAACCCAGTCACAGGAAGCTAACTCCTGGGCTTCTTGATTGAAGCGTTCCACAAATTCAATATGGGTTTCTCCACGCCTTGGGCTGATATGCATGAAAGCATGTTTGCAGTTAGAGAGGGTCAAGTTACTGCCAAATTTTTGATAAGGGCCTCCTTAATGGCTGCCCAAGTGGTGCACGTCTTGAAATAAGGCATCATAGTTTCTCGTTTTTTCTATCAAGACAAGTTTGTATATGCTGGCATTTTTGTCAGTCAGTAGCTAGCTCCATTGTGCCTTCATATACAAAGAGGTATGAATGGGTTGTCTCAGCCCCAGGGACATACTTCTCCTTTAAAGTAGTTTAAAATATCCAACAGGCCTGGAGAGGAAATGGATGGCAGGAGAGAGTGGGCACTCTGAGTTAGTGGGCTCTATGGTGCCTATATCAGTGCGTGGGATAGTCTTATCGAACTAATGGCAGATTTCATCCATGTCATCCTGGATAGTGGCGTAGCATTCATTGACGTGTTTAAGAGGAGCCTTAAATCTAAAAGTTAGCTCAGACTCTTAATCTCCGCAGATTGTTGGGTTAACTGCTCATAGTGCATCCTGTTTATCTTTGATTATTTGAAATTTGGTAATCATCTGCATGATGTGAAGATTTTCTTGGTTTTGAGAAGCTACCAGATTGGCACAGGTACCCGTAGTCTTCATGTAATGGTTGTACAAGGTGGGCAAAGTCAAATCAGAATCCTGATGTTCACCCTCAATAGTCATCTCATCTCCCTGGGCCACCAATAACAGCTGTTGCTCAAGGGCCTTAAGTTGGGCTTCTTGGTCTTATTAAAGAAGGATCTGGCAAGTGTGAATGCATCCAGAGGACATTGGGGACCTCCAGGCCCAGGGGTCCCTTGTTCCCATTCCCCACTAGGTCCTGTTCCGCTGGGGGCCTCAGGTTGTACTGTAGCTTCTTAAGTTGGCATTGTTGCAAGTCGTTACTCAGCTGCTGGATATGACCAAACAAATTTGAAAAGTTGAGAATCAGTTACTTCTCAATCTTAATTAATTTGGTCAAGGAGAATGGATAAAGAGCGTTCCACTTTTTGATCCATTCCATTGGTTAACTGATCCATCCGCTGAGAAAATTCATTCTGCAAATATTGGTTGAATCCAGTGTTAATTTGAGCAAGGTAGCGCTGGATATTATTGATTTCCCGATAGTTACTTAAAATAGCCTCCTGTTTATCTCAGCCAAAATTGAAGAAGTGTTTTATAACTCAAGGAGCTGGGATTTAATCTGGCAGGTCAATCCTAGCAGTTGCTGCATCTCCATGTGGTGGAGTGCGAGCAACTGCATGTATTGGTGTAAGTCTGGATGTACAGATTGTTATAGATATGATTCTGTATGGGCTGCCCCTATGTCAATGCTAGAAAGCTCTGCTGAGGAATAAAATTGGCGCATTTAAATAGTCCTTGTAGAGCTTCTATGACTAGTTCTCCCACCAGGGGTTATGACTTCACCTAGAAGCTCTTTAACTGTTTGTCCTACATTGGGAGCCTGAATTTGGTAGATAGATTCATCAGGAACTGAGATAGTTAAAGTCATGGTTGCATGGAACTCAAGCTCTCGCAGATGAGGTAGCATCACATTCTGATTATTGATAGCAATCCATCAGATTAAACTCATATTCTCCTCCATATTGGGAGGGCTGTATTCTCTGTAGTTATTCATACTGAAGGTAGGTTTTCACTAGGAGCCTCAGAAGGACCTGGTGAAAGCACCTGTTTGTAGGACTTTGTCATCCTCTCTGAAGATCATGGCCTTTGAATGCTGTTCAATTATAAGTTTAACGTGGTTCCAGCAAAATCTCTTAGAGACTAGGTTCCTATGACAAAATCTCAACGAAAATACATAATTGAGGCTACTCTTTTTGCTTCAAACAGGTAAGGTCTTCTATAAACACAGGCACAACGAACACTAGTAATAAAAAACTAGAAAATCTGAAGGGTATTTTATTAATCAAAATTCAGAGATATTTATATGCTGCTGAGATATTCTGGTTCACCTAAGAGGAACTTTGTGTGATAATTGGAAAGAAGTAGGGTAAGGTGATTTTTTTATGGATGTGGCAGGTTACATAGGTTTCCTTTGAATCAAACTCTCTTTAGCTAGGGCAGTTGATTTCAGGGACCTTCAAATAGAAAGATCTTCATTAGCTGACTCAGTGCCTCTATACAAGAATTGTTGGTGGGTCCTTCTGTAAGTAGAATTTCCTTTCGCCCATTTGGGATTTTGTTGTTATCCTTTGTGGTACAGTAGTTAGGATTTTCTGCTTCCTCTAGAGCGGCTGGAATTTGAATCCCACTCAGGCCTGTTTAAATATCATGATTCCTGACACTGATCCTTTCATCAAAATCATCTACAAACTTCCCAGCCACCTCTTTAAATTTATGCCTGGCTAAAATCAAAATTCCTCACCTTTCTTAAAATGGTGGCTATGCCAAATAACTACAATACTTTCCCTTCTCCCTTTTAGCTCTTACTTGGATCAGTTCATTCCATAACCCTCGATGTTATTCCAGAAATGCAAGCTGAATTGGTTACAAGTTATCAAAACCTACCTAGTGAAAAACTGTCAATAAAAATCAGCTTAAACCTTGAGTATTTAGATGTCCAGGCCAATTTTACTAAAGTGTAAACGCATAACTACAAATAGTTGTTACTATATTAAAACCAACATACCTGATCTAATCCTTGGTGTTTTGCCCTAGTCTTTTATTACCAAGCCTTTCTTTGCCTGCAAAATCATTTCAAAGTTCTTGATTAAGATGAAGAGGTTATTCCCTATTACATATCGCTTCCCCATCCCTTGAGCAGCTTTTGGGCTCAATTGCGGGGTAAGTTGAAAATATTTACAGTTGCTTTATGCAGCTTTGTCGTTGGTTTTGCATTCACCCCCTCTTCTTCATCATTGCTCCCATCTTCCAAAAATGTCAAAGTGTTGCCTATGTTCCTCTGCCCTTGTCCACCTTAACTCTCAACCCTATGCTATTGACTATCTTAGAAAGAAAGTTTACTCTTTAAGAATTGCAACGCCGAACTCTATTTTGGAACTAAGCCTAAACTGGCTACCTTTTAACTCACTCAGCTCTTCCATCCTTTAAATAAAACTAAGATTTCATTTTTAAGCTAAGTGATCTAACCAAACCTTGGGATCACCGCATCTTTAAAATCAAGTTTAATCAGGTGAATGAAATTTATGAGATACTCTATCCCACCACTGACTGCCTACAGATTATGATACTAAAACCTAAATTTTACTTTCCAGGCTGACATCTAACCCAAATACCCTGGGCTATCACATCCAGTCTGACTCTGGTAGTTTGGGACCCCAACGAGGCTGGTCAACCCTGGCGAAATCTTTGTCATCCCCAGTCAAGGCTTGGAGGGGTTCTATCAGACTTTTCCATAGGTTAGGTGAAGCCTCAACTTGTGGTTTCCAACTTATTTTTTGTTTCCCTCAAGTTCATCTTAGCTCTATTATTATTTTAATTATTGTACAACTCTTTCTTAGGCCTATGTCCTGAAAACAATATCCTTTAAATGTTAATCAATGTTTACTTGGGTCTAAGGCCAAAAAACAAAATTTAGCTAATAATTAATGATATCCTAGCCTAATGCCCAAAAACATCATTATTATTATTAAACTTTGCTTTATTGGCCCTAAGACCTGAAATCATAATTAATTAGGAATTTCCTGCTCTAAGTGATTTCCCCCATTAACGCTGAGCTCTCTACCAAGCAAATTTTTGATAAATCTCCCCAATTAGTGCTTTATAGGCTGATGAGAGGGAAGAATGCCCAGACCAGCTTAATATTATCTTAATATTAATCGTGAAATTATATTCTGTGTTTAACTCCTTTATTCACTCTATTAACCACCTTATGCCAAATTATACTTTACTACCTATCAGCTTCCTAATAGCAAATAACGGAAGCCACATAACTGTGTTACCATTATTTAATCTCAGTCCAGCCTTTAGTAATGAATACTGATCTAGTCCAACTCTGAAAGTGGACTGTTCCATCACCTTCTGCAACTCTGAATCTCTTTTCACCCTCACACATGGTATTCGCATATAACTCACACATTCCTGATTTTCTTCTGGTACTTTAATTAGTACTAGCTTTAATTTAATAAATATTATTCCAAATTATATTCTTATTAGTGTACATAATATATTTCTTTTCATAGTCCTGACAATAACGTTAAGGGTCACAACCCAGGATAATTGCCATATAAGAAGACCCTACTGAAGCGAAAGTTCCTAGACATCGCCTCTAAGAAGTCATTCTGCTACCAAGTTTCATCCTGAAGGAGTTTAGAATCTCTGATTCAAATTATATCCCAGCTCAAGTTGTCCAACTTGGGCATATTCTAGTTTTTATAAATTAGATTTGCATTTACTTACTGAAAAGGCTGAGAACATCAGATGTAGTTGGATGTAAAAAGGACCTATATATCACCATTGCAGCCCTCAATTGCTACACTATGGCTTCCAATGAAAATTTCAGCAACTCTAAAACATTTTAATACAAATTGACACCCCTTCCTTCTCCCCTTTTGGCCTAAAACCTACCTAAGATACCTTTCGCCATCTAGGTGCCCTTACCACCCACCAAGGGGTCGTGATGAATGACAATGAGGAAAGTATATTGGATGCAATGAATTCCAGAATAGTTAGCTGGAACTGGTAGCATATCACCCCCCATGGATAAGCCCTGATGGCAAACATTTTTCTGCTGCAAAGGTCTAGTTTCTCGCCCACATCTGCCCCTTCATGGACATTTTCTAATCAAGGCTAAACACGATACTCCAATTCTGGATATGGGGATTTAACCACCCACCTACCACTCTGATCATTATATCCTGACTCTGCATTGAGAATGGCTTGGGTCTCCTGGACACTAGAGCCCATGTTAACTCAATACTGACCAAGTTTCTTAACTGATCACCTGCTGGAACATGATTCTGATGCTTCAGTGAGCTCTGCCCTACGCCAAGCATTAGAAGCCTCCATGGGACTGTCTTCAAGCCTTGCCAACAGCTGTTGGAGAATGGATAACTAACCACATGGGTCATTACCTCAAACTGTCTTTTAGCTTACAATGTAACTAGGCCTTCTTAGCCTCAAGCGGGTTGGTGCAAACGTGTATCATGCTTTATCATACAGAAGGAGTGACCATGGCATCAGCCCCTGCCGCCTAACCCTGGTCCACAATTGGATGATTGTTCTCACCTGACTTGACTCTTTGGATAGGCCCCCAATATGCCCTCAGCTATTCAAACTCCTGCCCTATACTATGGAATGCAATATTAAGGTGCTATAGTAATATTACAACCACTTTATTCTTTTAGCAAAAGTTTTTAAACACAGTGTGACAAGTTCTCCACTGATCATACAGGAAAGGGGATCTAACTAGTCATACTTTCCATCTATAGGAAACCAGCTACTTATGTGCTCACTGTTGCTAAACCGCCACTGGTTTCCACAACGGTTTTATTAAGTTGAAGTTAAAAATACTGATAAAGTTATAAAATTGGGGCTTTAGCGATTTTATTAGTATAAGCGTAGGATAAAGAAAAAAATGATCCCTCTCGTTATCAGACCATTTCATATTTAAATGGTATCGTGGGTCAAGGGAAATACAAAGGTAGGCATGTGGAATAGCTTGGTAATTTCCAAACTAGGTAATATGTTAAACCACCCTATCAGAACTCAGGAAATTTGGGAAACTTAAGGGAAATGACTGATGGGATGGTATGGTTAGGCAGAACTTACCCATGTGATAATGATTTAATGTACTTCAACCAATCACCATCTGCTAAATTAATTGCACCTTGGGGGACCTCCACCACGCCTATAAAAGGAGGGGTATTTGCTTAGGTTTTGAATTGAAACTGGCCGTGGCAAGGGGAGAACCATTCAAAGGGTGTACCACAATATGCCATGTGGTCAGAGTAATTTGCCTGCTAGATTTAGAATTAGTAGCCCATTTAGTAGTTGGCAAAGTATTGCCCCAATTTGTGGTGTTCACAATAAATTGACCAAGGTCTTTTGGCTGATATTGTTGTTATTACCATTCAAGATAATATTATTATGAGATTGGACATATAATTACCCAATTGTATTTGTTAAATTGGGGTTATTCTTCCCAAAAACATTCTTTTGCTGAAGTTGAGGCGGCAATTGTCTGACACCAGTACAAGAACTGCCCACATGTGCCAAGCCAATTGACAACCACCACCAATTATTTACATTCCTGCATTGTCCCCTTCTGGAGCGAAGTCCATGAATTCCTTTGGGTAGAACCTCAGGTTGGGCATCCATTTCAGGACATAATGTTTGACCACTAGCTCTCCAACTTCCCCTTAATCTCTAAAAGTTTTAGCTTTTGGCATATCAATATAGGCTATTCATAGTTTGTATATTTGCACTGCGTTTGACTCTCAACTGTAGATATTGCCTCACATGCTATCCTTTTTTGGGTTCACTTTGAGATGTACTTGAAAGTATCTTCCATGTTACCAGCCGCCAACTGATCTTATCTTATGCTTGGTTCTGATGGATCATCCTTTTCCTTGTCTCAAAAAATCCACACATTCCCTCCCCCGCCTCAAGCTATTAGGAGCTCAGGCATACTTTACAAAATTCAGTGAATCCTTTCTCAGGTTGGCACTGCCTATTACTAAAAAAAGAAATGTTATTTTTAATCTGTTAATGCAGGCTTTAAATGATAATTTCTAATTTGGTAATGATTGTATCATAGTTTTGACTGTTTTTCAAAAACGCTTATTTAAGACGAATTTTTATCCACTCCCAAATTGTTTTGTAAGCCCAAAACTTCTAATTCAGATTACAAATAATAGAATTTTAATAATGAGATTTAGTCACATTTCCACCTTCCCATTCAGCTTATGCTCATTAGATGCTTTTTGAAAATTACTATTATCTGATGTTGTCCCTGATATCATATTTTTACAGTAAAAGAAACCAGGTTAAGCCGCTTGTTTAAATGGAAAATGGTGCTGTTGTTATTAGTTCAATAAACTTCTTGAATTTGATCAAAGCTATCTGATCTTCTGCATGTAATGTTCTGAATAACTAGTAACATTGATGGGTTCATAATTGGGGTTGGTTATGGGGTTGGGAGGGACAAACAAAGAGGGACAGCAGCTACTTAACTCTCATTTAGGGTTTGTCCTAGACCAGTTTGAGTGAGAAGCAAGGCTCAGAAGTCAGTTCCCCTCTATATTATGATATAATCAAATGTTTTGTCTGACCAATAATAAAGCTGAAAATCTTGAATTCTAGACCTGTTAGTACTTTCTAAAATATAATTCAAAATAATTAGTTAA
>JAKSZP010008021.1:0-174416 GCA_022478985.1 Massospora cicadina
GGGAATTTCCAGTGGAAAGCCAATGAATCCGTTACCATCCATTTGAATATGGTTCAGCTGACTAATTCAAAGCACCAGCGACTCATGCCAAGGATGCTCAAAGTTTTATTTTTATCATCTAAATATATACATTCAACTGGCAACTTATGCCAAGTATGGATCAAATTAATCTAATTTAGGTGAAAGCAGGCAAGCAGATGGGAGGAATTGCTACCATGAATATATTGACAATTTGTTAGAGTTCCAATCAGGATGGCTGAGGGGTTTTAGAGGTGAAGTACCCTAGGTATAAATAGTTACTCTTCCCTCCAAATATACATCTCTCTCGCCCATTTGATTTAGTTGTTAGTTGTTTGTCAGATAGATTAGAGGAAAATGTGATTGGATATCCCTGATGTTGGTGCGAGGTGACGCGCCTGGAGTGGCTGATGCTGCCAGCTCAAATACCTTTCCTTTGTGAGGAACAGATGGGAACCTGGCCAACCGGCCACCAAAAACGTTGTCAACTGGCCATCAACCATGTGGGGTGAAGTGCAGGATGCCTTGGCCGCCCAGGATGGGGCAGGACTCACCAGGGCATGCCCAGATGGGTTGGTGAAGGGTTGGGATGGTGGAGCAGCGCAGGAGTGCCTTGGCCGCCCAAGATGGGGGAAGGACTCTCCAGTGAACACCACAGGTCCTGAGGCTAAGGTGAAGTTGTTATTCTCCTGTTATGGTGTGTTGAACGCGGACTCCTAAGGGGTTGATATGCCTATGAAGGCGAAATGGCAAAGGGTCAACCAGTCTTCATACTTGTTGGCCTGGCACACTAGCGGAGCCCACAGTCAATTTTGCAACAACTACTTTGACTGTAAAATAGCTGAGGAAAACCCTTTAGCACCACAAATTTGCTTATCACATGTAAGGGAAAAAGAAAAAGTTTTGGAAGCCTTCAAACTATTGTTCATAGTTTTTGGGAAATCAAAGAGCTGAAAATTACAATCTAGCTGTTAATGATTTTATGATAACATAGTAAGAGTTAGGTTGTACTGCTTCTGAAGATTCTCTTTCTGCACTCTCATCTGAACATCTTTTTCAGGCATTTGTTGTGCTTTGAAAGACAAACATGAAGAGCACTTCTGTAGACTTCCTTGCTAATTTACTGCACAGGTTCTCACTCTGATGTAATAATAAATAAGATTGCCAATTATAGGTAGAAATTAGCCAGTCAATTCTTCTCAATAAAGTAGTATGTTGCAGATTTTGCAATCTGCTACATCAGGGAACTGCTAGTGAGCCAGGAAAAACAGTATCAGGACTTCTGGCACTTGCTGTTTCACCGTCATAGGCACAACAACTCCCTACAAGTCCACGCCCAACTCACCAATTCAGCAGACCAAAATCTTCGCCTTAGCATCATTGGCCCCTTTTGGGAGTGCACTGGTGGTCCTAAGCCCCCTTCCTGGGTAGCCTGACCCATTGCTCCTTCTCCCTTATGACCAATCGCCAACCCTCTTGGGTGCTCACTGGCAAGTCCATCCCTATCCTGAGGGTCATGGTTCCCAAGCTACACCATCCTCATGGCTGACGGCTATCAGCCCATCATTGTTGGTGGCCGGTTGGCCAGGTTCCTGTTGGTGGTCTTTTTGTAGGGCTGAGGTATGGGAGCTGGCAGCATCAGACACATCAAGCGCGTCACTCCGAACATGCCTCAGAGATCTCCTGCTCTATCTTCTACTATCAAGCCATTTTAACTACTTCAACAATAAAAAATGGGCAAAAGCGAGATATTTATTAGGAGGGAACTACACTTATTTATACTAGGCTACTTCACCTATTTAATACATCAACATCTACTTCCAGAAACTCAAATAATTTTTCTTCCATCTTCTAAGCCTTATTCTCTTATAGTCTGTCCTTCCCAGATGTCAAATATTAGTTTGACGCATCATCAGCATCATTCACCAGCCAGGAATATATAAATTACTATTATAAAACATTACCAAATATCCTCAGAATCTGTTGCCATTATTCAGAATATTAGGCAGAGGAATCATCATTTCTCACTCTTACAATGGAAACCTCAACATTCTGACAGCAATATGATTATCCTCAACAAAGTTGCCAGTTAATCCCTATATGAGCACCTGATTGGATCATACTTGGCATTAGTCGCCATGATCCTGATAACTCAACATCAAATTGGCATTCCAACAATGAACCTTCATCAATAAAATTCTCAATATATCCTTAGCTTAAATTGCTGGTAAATGTTAATAGTTTAATATTAATATCTAATAGATCATCCTCAGCCTTAGTTTACAGTGATCAAAATAACATTGATTGCTGTCAGGGATTGGCCTCAATAAATCCAGCCTTGGCGGAACCATTGAAAAATCTCTACCTAGCTAAATGGGGAGCACAAATGGGTACATTTATCATTATATTATTGAAACTATGTAATTGATCATTCCGCTGAGACTAATAAATATTGACCCTAATTTGAGAAAATGGAGGAATGGTTAAAAATTAAGAAAGGCGGCTACACTACTTCTTCTTGAAAGAGTACCAATTGTTAAAGTCTTGATTTGGTGAAAATCTTTCTCAGATATTAGTTTGCACAGGTTCAGTTAAGTTCACAATTTGCGTTGCATGATAGTATAAGATAGATGGGCAATGATAATATGAAGATCATAATCTGTAGTTGAATATATAAACCCAATTAGTTGGTGGTCCAATGCTAAACTTGGAATTATCCGTGAAGTATGGATTAGGTTGACAATTAGTAAATTCTTCTTTATTACAGCTGAACTTAATTACTCTCAGATTCAGAGGTTCATGGCCTTGGTTCCCATCACGCTGAATCAGCGGAAATCTACAACAAAAACTGCCTCTCTTCTAAGGATATTCAATCCTTGCTCTTTATCACACAAAAGAGTCAACATTTATTGTACTACAACAATAATTAACTGAAGGTGAATAGAACTTATTTATGCTACTTTAATCTGATTTATTAATAAAATTACTAGGGAAGTTATAGGGAGAATTTGGTGCTCAACTCCTCTGTTGGCGCCTCATCCAAAACAGAAGCCGTTGCCATTGAATTAACTTGCAAAGTCTCTTCCAACAATGGTATTATCCATTGGGCTAAGGATTCCTCCGTTGGAAATCCCAGAGACCTGAAAACGGAAAGAGACAGAAAACGTGTCACTAACGTTCCCTCTTAATCACAGCAAACCAACACTTTGCTAGCGACCTGCTTAGGTAATGGGATTCTTTATTCATTATAGAAGGTCACAAAACAACTTCTTGATTTGTTAGTTGAAGGTGACATCACTCGCCTCACAACTGCTAATTAAATTCCAAATCAGTCAGTGATGAAACCTGACTGATCCTAATTGGTGCACCTAATAGTTAGTCAGTGATCAATTATCAGATGCCTCAATTTTCTGGCAACTCTGCCTGGAAAGATCTTAAGCATTTTCACAGTTTGATCCAACAGATATGAGCCCAGAGAATTACTCAAAAACCCATGGACATTATTAATCTAAAAATCAACTGATATCTGATTCTTTTGCTAGCGGGACTATCCCCTAGCTAACCAGCAGATAACCTAGTAAGCTGGAAAGGTGTGCAAAATTCCCAATAATTGCAAATGAGTTTAATTTGTGGAAAACTTAACATCACTACAAGAATAAATACCCAGTAACTATGGGGGTAGGTTGGTGGCGCCGCCAGTCAGTTTATTGAACTGTAGAAAAACATGCTTACATTCACCAACTAACGCTTGCAGGTAAAATTCCCCATCACCCCATATTTCAACAGGGGATGCTGTGGCGGCAACAGTGGAATACTATTCTAAAGATATTTTGCCCAAGTTGCTTACTTCGCCTTTTATCCTCATAACATTAGTGTCAGCTTCTAGTCTAGACGGAGCTAATAAGCTTCCTAGATAATCAAAAATGATCAGAGTTTTTCAGATGACAGTTGAACTCATTAAGATCAATTTCCTCTATCTCCTTACACTGCTGAGAAAGTTCAGGCGTTAAAAACCTGTAATGATGATATGGTAAGGAAGGGTGTACAATAAAGAAAAACCTCTCCAATGTCATCTTTAATAGTTTCTGCACAGAAACCTGATGGCACTCTAAGTACATGTATGGATTATGGCCACTTGACTAGCGTTACAGTTCTGAATACATATGTCAAGAGAGTATCTGTAACTCTCTCGTTCCCAGCAAGATGATGTGGGATGCAAACCCACATTGCTAGGGAACTAGCTGTTAAAAGAATGGGAATACAAGCACCTCGAGCAGTGCCAGTACAAAAGGTACCCCAGGCAAGTATATAAACAGCAACATAAAATACCAGGTAAGTAAGAAATAACATCGCTTGAGTGGACCCCAGAGGGGTGTCCATAATCAAGTGCGGCTTGATGTCAGGGGCTTTGGGTGCCTCAATCTGGAGGGGACCTGGGTGGCCCACAGGTGCCCCTGGGATCTTGGTAAATTGCGAGATAAGGTAGTGGCCTACATGGTTGGAGACCTCCCCGAAGAGGTCCACCACCAGGGTTGCCCAAGGAACCATTAGAAAACGTAAAATAATGGGGTATTTTTTATTAAGAAAGTCAATCAACAAGGAGTGTTGATCACAAAAACATATTTAAAATAATTTGGGGAAATTAGGGTTCTGCGGCCATGCGCCCAAGCCTTGACATTCCAATAAACAGACACTTCCATCCGTTTTGGTAAAATACACCAAAAGGGCCTTCACTCGAGTAATTGATTGAAGCCTTATTTTACCAGAAATCAAAATCTCATAGCTGGAGTGGGACTCGAACCCTTGTTCTCCAACCAAGCTAATTGAACCATCTTCATTCAAAACGTAAGTCGTTCGTTTTAAAGCCTGAGCTGAAATAGGAGGCTGGGCGTTTTGCACGCCCTTAGTATTGACCTGGGCTTGCTTGGCTTGCTTCAGCGTCGATCTAAGGTGTGCTTCAAGTCAGGCAGATCCTGAAGCTTCATTTTCTGGGCCTCCTGTCGCCCAGCCTTGTTCCTAGCATCAATGCCTACTATCATGTCATCTAACCATGACACCATAACCCCTTCCCTATGGTTGCCACATTTGGTCAGGAGATCTCAAAGTATAATGTATTATTTAAACTTGACTTAGTGAATGCTTTCTAGCAAGTGAGGATCAAGTCAGAACAAGAGTGACATACAGAAGTTCACACCTGGTATGGAACATAAGAGTTCAAGGTTATGTTTTTGGATTGAAAAATGCGCCAGCTGTCTTTTTGCGCCACATTGATGATGCCCTAGGGGATCTCAGTTCTCATGTACAATTGCTTTTGTAGATGACATATTGATACAATCATCAAACCTGACCAACATGGTAGGGTTTTTTTCTGTGGTGGCAGCACTTTGAAAGGCTTAAATCGTTGATAAGCCATGTCAGCATGATTTTACAAAGACAATAACCAATTTTAAGGTAATCTGATACTGAAAAGAAGGTCATGCGATCGCGCCTTCCAACTTAAATCCCATTTTCTCATGGACTGTTCCAGTGATGCAGAAGCAACTGCGTATCTTCTTAGGATCATCCACTTTCCTTTTTGAAGTTTTAGCCCAGCCTTCTCAGAATCAGCCTTGCCCCTTAATCCTCTTACTGGTAAAGGTGCCTCTTTTTATTTAAAACCCTAAATGTCAACAAGCAACTGATGCAATAAAGGATTTTTTCACTACTGCCCCTGCTATTTGACATGCTGTTGAAGATATGCCTTTTATTGTGGCTTGTGACGCCTCTAATAATGCAGTTTATGGTGTACTTTACAGGACCATGAGGGGAGGAAACACCCAGTGGCTTATTTTTTTAGGAAGCTAATGTTACAGAGCGTGCATGGGCCATCTTTGATAAATAGTTAGCTGCCATCTCTTGGCCCTTAATCCACTGAAGGTACTTATTACAAGGTGTTAAACATCCTGGGGTTTTGCTGACTGACTGTTGTGATTTGTTCCGACCACCATTCAGTTATTTTTGTTTATTTAACTTTTTATTTAGACTAAGTATTTAATTCATTCAGCCTCAACACTGTTGTCATTTTGTTATATTAAGTTTTGGCTGATTACATTGCCCACTCGCCTAATTTGTATATATAGCATAATAGCTATTGAGGGTTAAATTTTTACAACCCCGCTAGCAATATCCCTTGAATCACGTTCTATTAAAGATAATGAGGCTTTATAACATTGTAAATCAAATCTATTATTATAGTGTATTTTATTTTTGCCCCACTGGCACAAAAACAATCACAGGGTTTTCCCAAAAATTCCAAGTTAATGATTTTACCATTTTTAGAAAAACTATGCACTGCTTGGTACTATACTGCATAGTTTATTATAATAGAAAGGAAAATTAAAAAAATGTTTTTTTACCCATCTTTCTAAAGATAGTTAATAAAGAACATTAGATGATAAAGTACGTATCCTCTTATTTTAGGGTTACTGTCATCATATAATCCCCTTTATTTTTATAAAGAAAGGAACAACCTGTGCAGTTGTAAGTCATGCCTAAGCGCTGATTACAACATTTGATGCCTACTACAGGAACCACCTTTGGTACCCTGTCCATTGCTATAAAAAACTCTAAAAATGTCATATTCTTATGATGACTGTTGGGGTGACTCGCTATATATCCCCTTATTAGGAACCCAATTATGGTAGGGTCCATCAAGTGCAGGTCTCATGGGCCTACTAGCTAATTCATTTCAAATTGATGAAGAAATTCTAAATTTTCGCACTACATTAGTGGCCTTGCTTCTTCAATAGATGAGACAGTTACATTTGACAACCTCTGGAAGAAGCTAAATAGTTTACAAAGTTTGATTCAATTTTAAAATCAAGAAATTAAGAAGTTACATTCTCACTTGGATAAGTCTGCTCAGTAATAGAAGGATGAACAAAAATTCATTGCGGAATGGCAACACTTTATAGCATATAAAGCAACTATACCAAGACTCTAAAAATTTTACTTGTAAATGAAGATAAGAGCATTGACAAGCTGATTAGCTAGGTTCTAATTCTGAAGATTCTATGGAGGAAGTTGAGGCTAATATGGCCAACTTATTAACTGTTGTACCTTTATTGGATGCTACCACTAGCCTTGCCATATTGGCCACCACTTCCATTAGATCTGATCCTACAGTTAACCCAGCGCCTTAGACTTCCTTTAACCACATCAACTTTCCCAAATTTGATATTCGTGGAAATATCTATACATTGTACGTTTATTTGAAATCACATTGGAAACACTAATGATCATACCAAACTGGCTACTCTGATGCATTTACTAGATCCCTACAACTAATAGTTAGTATTGCTGAAGTTACTGAAGCTGATATGCCCTATCTCAATGCCAAAAATATTATTATTGATAAGTTTGGTGAAGCGGAATGTATGATATTATTGAAGACCGCATTCCTATCTACCTTCTTTAAAGCTGGTGAGGAAGTGTTAGACTTCATGGATCCGTTTTACCATGAGGCTCAAGTACTGTATGGGGCCTACGTTCTGAGTCATTATGATGTCCAGATCGCTTTCCTTCACGCCTGCAAGCCTCACATAGGATTGTATTGGGCCATGTTACCCGTTTTAAATTCTTATACTACCATTATTAAGCTGGTAGATTACTTCCAGTGCTGTGCCCTTACTTTTGGCCCCTAGTACAAAGCCTTCCAAGAAAGAGTCAAGTATTCATTTACTGACTGAGACCACTAACAACGACTTAAGCAAAGCTCTGGCGGAGTAGAACAGGGATATTCTACATCAGCAAAAAATTCAAAAATCCCGTTTTTGACCTAAATTTTATGAATGCTGCCTCAATGGGGAAATGTCCCCACTAAATAGCACATCCAAGTTTGCTGCGCCTTTGCAGCCACATGCAACCACTGATTTATTTACTTATTTGAGTCAGGCAGATACTCTTGACGTTCAAACTACCATCAGCCCAGAGATTCATGCTGAATATACTTATATTGATATTAGCATGTACAATGTACCTACTCAGGCAATAGTAGATAGTGAAGCCCCAATCAACATAGTTTCTTAAGCGGTAGTGAATAAATTGGAGACTAAACCTGATAAAGAACATTGAAAAACATATGGCACCCTCAGGACCTACTTCCACTACTTCACTAGATGAATATAGCTCCTTGCCACTTGGGTTTGGTACTAGAGTCTTGTCTGCTCCCACCATCGTTTTACCTCATGACAATTTTGAACTCTTTGTTGGGACCTCTTCATGAGAAATATGGGACTAAAAGCCAACTTTGAAAATAGTATTCTGGATTTAGGGGGACAACAGGTTTCATTATGTTATACTATGGAGTCCCCTTGAAAATTAATGCAATCTAGTGGGAACAGTTACCACATATTTAGTTGAACCCACTAAGGTTGTAATGCTGACAATGGATGAGGATGTGAAAATTTTTTTGTCAGGTATGTACCATATACTAAGTGAAAATTTGTATACTGTGTTCTAGTGGCTGCCAAAGCTGAAGGAGGTTAAATCTCCTCACCAGCTGGTTTAAAATTATCTACCTTTCTTAACTGTGAGTGTTGAGTCTAAAGAGGGAATTATTCCCATCAAATAATGTAAGGGTGCTAGAGCAATTTTAATTTGACCAGCGAGTTTTGAAGTCCAATAGAATTTCTTCCACGCTGGACAAAAATGAACTATGAAATCAGTCCATAAGGCCCTCGTTGGAACAGATATTACTCTACAAATTACTTAAGAATTGTATGGTAAGATCCTTCCGCCACTCCGCTACTCAAAAATTATCCCGCTGTTAGCTCTGGTGCCATCTATCTGCACTATGGAAAAACTAAGGTGACCTTGGAGAACACCTAATCTTACCTAGTGCACAACCAGAAGCATCAGTTCATTGCTTATGTATATGTGCTTCACCTAGAGGTCTCATCTTTATAGTCACCATAGAGCCCCGATTATTTCTGTGATTGAATGTTGTTCAAGTGGGGGAATGTTGCGATTTAGTCTGACCAACCATTCAAATATGTATATTTATTTAACTTTATATTTTGTACTAAGGGTTCTATTTCTTTGGTCTTGAAATTGATATCAATTTAATGAATTAAGTTATGGTGGTTTACATTGCTCATGTGTCTAACTTCTTAAATGTATGTAAATAGCTACTAAGGGTCAAATGCTTACCACTCCACCAGCTTTATCCCTTAAATCACTTTTTTTATCACTAGTGGTCCCAACCTGATGGGGGATACACCAATTTCTTATCCCTCAAATCACACTCTATCAAATTATGAGGCTCTACAACCTCATAAATCAAATCCATTTTTGATATATCTTCTCATTTGCCTTCTTGGCATAAAAACAATCACCATTATTTCTCCCAAAAAACCAGGCCAATGATATCTACCACTTTTTCAGAATAACTATGCCCTTCTTAGTACTCTACTTAATAGTGTTTATGATTATAATGAAAAATTGAAGGAGGTCTTTTCTTTTACTTATCTTGTTCTATGCTATTCAAAAAAGAACCTTAGACAATAGATATTTATACTCTTGTTTTAGGGTTACTGTCCTCATACAGTCCCCTTTGTTTTATTAAAAGGCTAAAAACTTGTGGAATTGTAAGTTGAGCCTAATTGCTGATTATAACACTGACCATAAGTCAATTACCTACAATCACAAGCCCAAAAATTTGGCGCACAGGGCAAGCAGTATTCACCGCAATATCCTCAGGTTCAACTTCAAGTACGAGTTTGTCAAGGGATCTACCCATATCTTGCTGGATATTATTAATTGTAATACAAATATGGGCCCGTACCTTAGCGCAAATTCTGAGTTAGGCACAGTGATTACCCTGAGAAAGTTCTGCCACCGCGTCCACCTGCCATTGCAACAGTTGGCCCCTATCCACCACCTCCTAAAACAAAAATCAGGTTGTCATCACCCATTGTTGTACCTATCACTGTTTTGCTCTATAGCAACACAGGTTCATATGTCTTGGCTCCTACTCTGCCTGATGTTGAAGATTAACTTCTTGATGCTGTGTTATCTTCCCATCTTTCTTATCTTGAATGCCGCGACCTCCTGACTAATACTGACTCTGTCAAGGCCCGATTTGGATAGTATTCTCAAGAATATAGGATAATATACTTCTATAATAGAGTCCAGGTACCTTCTATCCTGCGTACCCACGTCATAATAGGAATATCATAATACTCCCTCTATGGGGCATCCAGGCGTAAAGAAGTGCAGTAAATTGATTAAACGTGGATATGAATATGATGGACTCACAAATGAAGTTCTATTTTGGGTTGAGGGATGTCTAACTTGTGCACATTTTGAATCTGATATAACATGATTCTTGGTCTCTTCCAACGCCCGTAACAAGCTGAAGGCCCTTGAACTTCATTCTTTGTAAAGTTCATTGTGAATTTGCCAGATTTTTGAGGCTATAATGCGATCATGGTGGTGGTAGAATGTTTCACTAAGAAGCTAGATTTATTTTTTGTTTGCTAACAACAACATTTAAAACATGGCATGGCTGTTTGTACCTCACATATTCTCTCTATCTAAAGTGCCACAGGAGTGATCAATGACAGAGGTTCTCAATTTACCTCAAGAATATGGATCTTTGTACAATATATTGTAGATCAAACCATTTAGATCATCAGTATAAAACTTCCAATCTGCTGGCCAAACTTAATGAACAAATTAAAGTTTGGACTGCAACTCCGGTGTTATGCCACAACGTCTCAAGATCTCCTTAGCATATAAATTCTTTTGATTCAGTTCTCCTAAAATAACTGTATTAATTCCTCCACAGAGCTATCACTAATGTATGCTAATTCAGGGTACAACTCCGCCTTGACCATTGGGCCCCAAAGACATAGTAACATCCTAGATGCAAACTAAATTTGTAGTACATATCAGGAAAGTGCATCAACAGGCCCAGAACCAATTTGACCAAATCAATCAATGACTTAAAGTGGGTTATGACAAGTATGCCGCGCAGCTCCTGACTATCAGGTAGGTGACTATATATGGTGGACACCTAGAATTTTCACCTCCAGGCTTTATGTTGTAGTAGGCTTGTAAAAGAGCTTTACCATTTAGTATAAGCCAAGTTTTTAATGATGGATCCTTTCACGTTGATCTTTCAACACACTGGAAGATCTACAACCACTTTTACGTCTCCTTATCCCCCTTCAAAGGACAGAAGCCCGTGGGGATAGAGCCTATCATGGTGGAGAATGTACCTTATGAAGTAAAGCAAATACTTGAAATCCTGAAGAGTCAAACGCAGTTTCCATCAATTAGTATGCTAGGAAGGATTCCATCTTAATGAGATTTTTGGGTCCCTTTCAAGGATTGTACATACTGTCAGAAGTTATTTGAAGAGTTCCAAAAGGCCAACTCTAAGGCACCATCATCTTTTTACCCAAATAGACACCATTGTAGCCATTAAACTCCCCATCCCAAATTTAATTTATGCTATGGACAATGAACCTGAAGGGAGTAGACCCTGTCCTTTTAGGAAAGGATAATTTAAGGCCCACAGCATCTGCTACTAAGCTGGACAGGGTCATGCAACCTTTCAGGTCCAATGGGCTCACACCCAAGGCTCTACCACTTACCCAAAGTTCTGAACTAGGGCATACCCTGGATGAGAGATGGGTAGCCGCTGCCCCTCAATGATTTCTATGTGGCTCAACTAACCTATATTCCAGCCCAAACCCATACTAGTCTCAAATTCTGCAATCTTATATAAAAACATCAAACAACTATGTACATACTTAGGAAATTTTAGTAAGCCCCTGACCACGGTTCCCACTTCCCACACCCAATTGTTTGCTCAATCAGGAGCCACTGTGCATCTAAATTATTTGACACCAGTTGCAACCACAGATGAAATTTATTTTACCTAAAAAGGCTAAATCAGGCAAAACGCCAAGAGTAAAAGGTCAGAAATTGGGATAAAAGCCATCAACTAATAATGAATTTGTAAAAATGAGTTAAGGCATTTGAAACGTACCAAAACAGCCTGATAATAGTGTGGGGATCCTGGCCAATGTTTTCACAATGAAGAATCAATAGAAGCTATAATTCTAATAATACAATTGGTTTTGGCGTTTGAACCCCCATGGCTTACAGTTTTGTAACCACCCTTAGCACATTAACCCAAGCCCTGAGAGAGGTTAGGTGTTGGGGTATTTTTATCATATATTTTATACATTAAAGCTATCTTTGAAAATGTTGTTTAATCAATAATTAGAATAAGGACCAGTGTACCTCTAAATATCATGGTAGTGGGAAAAGCCTACTAAAAAGTTCTTCTTGAAGAGTATCACTACGGAAGCTTCTAACAAGCTCAGTAGATATAGTCGCTTATCAAATACTAGAAACATCCCTTCTCTTACCCTATCATGGCACTCAAACCCTCTCACCCATCTATCATGATTACCCCCACCAAGACAGGGTGTCACCTTACAGTTTGGAGCTACTTATAGGAGGGTTTAGATACCAAAGCCTAAAGCCCAATTTTCTTAGTACTAGATGGTCCTAAAGCCCAATTTCTTTTGGCTCACTCCTGTCCTAATAGATGATAAGCTTGGCCTGTATAAGACGTCCACTAGGTGTTGTGGTTCAGCATGGGTTTTAATACATGGAAACAGAATACAAAAGTTGCTTGTTCTGTCTAGAAGGAGATGCCTACAAACTGTTCAATCCATGCGTTTTGTTCAATAGGGTAGAGGTAGGGCCCTAAAAACCAGCAATAATAATCTGCATTGACATAAATTTTACAGATGAGATGGGCTATCGCTTAAAATATGTAAAGATTAGTGCTAAAGGAAAGAAGGGTCAGGTGCATCCCTGGAGCCCATAGTTTATTCCCTTTACATCCTGGGAGTTGACAACGCTTTAAATCATCAGCTGGAAGGTGAATTGTTTTACGTCTTCTATCTTGAATATTCTTTTTAGTGAGTTATGATGATTGCTGAAGGAGTTGGGGGCTTGTAGTGGGTGGTGGTAGAGAACCCAGAGAACCAGTCTAGGGTGCTTCCCTACTATTTGTGGTGGAAGGTCTAGAAGGTGTTCAATAGTAACTTCTGTGGGGTTCCCACTAGAAGAGTCTGAGCCCTTATTATCATTTCCAACACCTTAAAAATGCTTTGCAAACTGTAGTGTCTAGGTGGGGTAGGACTATCTGAGTTGCTGCATCTACCTCAGGCCGCGTGTTAGTCATTATTGGTGGTTTGAGCTTTGTTGGGAGCTCCTGTTTGGGTGCAGTAAAGTGCTGGTGGAGACTGGTTGAGGTGCAGTAGAGCACTAGGTTGGGGTGGCTGATGAAGGGCGCCCTTTAGGGATGCCTTACGCTTGGTAATAGAGGGAGCTGGCTCCAAAAGAATGGAGGGTGTGCCACTGGAAGAAGGCTTAAGTGAGAAATCCCCTATGTTAAGATTAAAGTGAGCAGTCTCAACCGTCAGGCGTAAGGACTGGGAGGTTCTGATCTTACCAAATCTCACTTCATAAATTGTGTTATTGTTGCTGCTGCCATATTGGAGTGTTTCTGTCCGTCTTATGTCCCTTAATGGTGCTGTGAAAATTTTTTACAAGCATTAAATCCACTACAAAGATCACCAAGAGCATCAAACTAGGAGCAACGGAGACGCGCCTGATAAGGGGCAACAAATAAGATCTCTGTATATTCCACAACAACTGCCACGTGAGAGATGACCTCAATGTTGCAGGACACCATGGGGGAGGGAAAAAAGATGCCCTTGCAATGCGCACCTTCTTTGTGGTGGTGTAATAGGATTCAACTCTGAAGTTACTGATAGTAACAATCCAAATTCCATTATCCTTATTAAGCTCCATTTTAAGTGACTTGGGATCCACAATTTTATGCATATTGGTGAAGGTTACCCATAAAATCTTTTCTATATAAATAATATATACTAGCTTAAGCCTTTCAGTACCTCCAAATCTCCTTTATTAGCTATGTATCATAACTTTTATGAAACTGAAGCATGCTCTACTAAGAAAAAAAGACATCTAAAAATCCATCACATAAAATTCTGTTCTCTATAGCAGTTAAGACATTGCCTGGACGCCAAATAATTCTAATCTTCTCTACAGTGAATAAAAAGGCTGAACAATAAGTTGCAAAGGCAGTGGCCTTTGGAAATGGCATTATGCCAAATCAGAAACCATGGTCTTATAAAAAACTAAACAAAATGGTTATAAAGACAAAGTTTGTCATTGTAAAAAAACTGATAAATCAGATGCTAATAAAATATTTTAGATATGGTAATGTTTCATGATAAGGACAAGATAAAAAGACCTAATTTAAGAACAAATTAAAATGAGGATTTAAATAATTAAATTTCTTTTTGAAAAAGAAAAGGGTAACCATCAAAAAGTTTTATAATGGACCTAGAACAAGAAGATAAAAAACTAGTTCCTTGAGATAGTCCCACCAAAGACCAAGTGTTTATGAACTTTACAGAAACTAAGTCAATTATTTTTTAAGAAATTTCCCTAAAATTAGTATTAATTACAAAGGAGAAGATGAGTCAAGCAGTTTTGTTTTTATTAAATAAAACTAAAGTTCTGGAAAATCAAATAAAGTTTACAAGTTTTAAGAAAGAGTCTTTATTAAAGTTTAAGAAATTTTTCTGTCACTGTAACAAAAAATAGACTAAACTTTAAACTTGGATACAATTATTGTGTCAATCTACGCTTTGTCAGGAGTCCAGACCTTCTTGCTAGCCTTCAGCATTGTACTCACCCTAGCTCAAGGTCTCATAATTAACCATTTAACAAGCCAAAAGCTCATGATCTTACCTCTGGCACACTCTCCTGTTTGTAAGCCCTCACTTGGGTCCTCCTGCAAGACTGCATTGTAGTCATCTGGAAAGTCTTCATCTGTCACATTAAACAAAGTTCTTTTAATCTCATCTTTCTATTCTGGGATGTGATGGAAAAATCCCATGAGAAAGCCCTACTTTCTTAGTACAAAAACACGAATAATCTCTTGATGATTGTCTTTTCCATCATTTTTCTAATAAAAAAAAGCCTCTCATCTCTTCCCCACTCATTAAACATCCTAAGTTCCTGTTTCAGATTTCTATGCCGTGCTTGAGTTTTGCCATGCTGTAAAATCAGGGACGCTCTTAGATTGTAATTGCTTTTGCTCCCTGACTTAACTGCACAGATTCTTGACTAATTGCGTTGATTAAATGAACTTAATAAATTGGGTCAATAATAATATGAAGAATACTATTAAAGTTGATTGCCCTAAAAGCCACCTTAAGTAAAGGGTATAACGCTTAACAGGTGCTTCTTCGTCTTAAAGATATTTTTGAATTGGTAGAGGACTCGTCCTTATTTTCTTCATGCAGAGGCAAGCGGAAATCTAACAACAACCTAATAATATCCAATCCTCGCACTCTTATACCCAAGAGTAAGCTATACAACCATTGTATAAATAACTAAGTTATTATCATAATTAGATCTGTCTTTATTAGGAAATAATGGGGGGTTTTATAGTACACTTAACGCACAGCTTTTCATCTACCCACTTGAGATTGATTGATTGTTCCCCAGTTGGTTTTAACCCTTGAGTTTTAGCTTATAGACACCGGTGGGTATCTTTGCCTTAATTATTTTTGTGTAGCATAATCCTCAATGTTCAGCAACAAATATGTTAATGTCAAGAGCCATATATTAATTTATTAGGGTTGGACTGCCTAATGACACCTACTAGCATTTAAACAAGCGTAGAAAACGCCTTAATAGTTTTGACAAACTTACCACTCATTTGATCAGAACAATTTCTCATAGCAATTCAACTATCAAGTGTTACTCCCTCCTTTTTATCCCTGCTCAATATTGTCTGGGTTGATCCATAACGAAATACTAATCTGAGATAATCATTGGATCTCTTCTGTTGATTATATATGAATAATACTTTAGTTGGCAATAATTTCTGAAATATCAGATTGTAAATACCGACCTTCAAAATGAATAATCTGTCAATAGGATGGATAATGTGGTCAATTGAAATTCTAACATATCCCCTCGCTTGACTATATTATTCAGTGGAAGATAAAGTCCTCATGGATGGAAGCCACCTCAGCCCGTGGTCATGTATGGCCATCATATTTCTATGACTTCAGTGGAGTTCATCTCTGTCTACACTCAGCGTTCTCAGCCATGCTCAGCTTTGTGACTCCTCTTCCTTGCTTACTACCCACTGCCGCCTCTCTTGAGCGCAGTTCCCATGACATCATACCATGCAAGGACCATATTGGGCATCCTTGCTGAGAGATGAACTGTTCCACCTTTACAAACCCCAGGATGGGTTCCCAATGGCGTTTTGCCATTTAACTTGTACTAATCCCATATGGGTTCCAATGACTCCTCGTCATTCTCAGGATCATCTCAGCTGTCCTTTCTGAGTCCTGTACTAGTGTCTCAGGACTACTCACAGTGGACACAGTTTTAACCTGAGCTGGTCCTAATGATATCTTGTTCATAGGGGCTATTTTGGCAGATCCAGTTTCATCTCATCTTGATCCTGACAACAATTGGGACTTGTTCCCGTCATGATCTTACCCTTCCTCCACGTTTGGTAGGTGTGAACATTTCCAGATGCATTTCCATGGCAAAAATAAAAATCAATTTTTAATTTATGTTTTTTATTTCTATATTTTTTATGAATCTTTTTATCTTTTCGTCATCATTTTTCTTTTTTTCTTTTTTAAATTTTTTCCCTAAGTCCAATACTCTATATATTTTTTGTGGACTTTTTTTATTATTTGATAATCTTAAATGTTTTTGACCATATAGTATCATTTGCTGACTTGGGAATAAATTTGAACAGACTCATCCATAGGGCGTCCAACAATTTCTCCTGAACACATGGGTGTCACAATGGGCTACCCTATATCCCACATGGTATTCTTTTAATGCAGGCCAATTCTGGTCATCCATTTTCTTTGTGTTAATTTTCTTCTTTCAGCATTGTTTTGAATGTGAGAGATTGCACTCAACCATAATATTGGCCAGACAGGATATATATTGTTTGGCACTTATCCCTGAGGTGGCTCAACAGCAGAGTACAATATTGGCGGCACTGCAGCCCTTTGTTCATATAAAAGTTCAAACGGCGTTTTCCCTGTCACTGAATTATACTAATATTGAAAACAAATGTGACTGAGCTCAGATAGGCTCCTCAAGCAGATGTTTTCATTGTGACCTACTTTTGTTACCTTGAGATTAGAGTTGTGTTCACACTTTCCACCATCCCATTCATTTATGGGCGATAGGGAATGGACACAACTCCTTATATCTCTATTAGTTTGTTTAGCCTGGGAATCATGTAAGACGTAAAATCGGTCTCATTGTCACTTAGGATAATTTGAAGGCATCTGTGCCATCAGATAATTTGGTCCAATATAAACTTTGGCATAAGCATTGCATCCACTCTACTCAGGTATTTCATTCCAACACATCTAGTTATATGATATATTACGACAATTATGTACTTCATGACCCTAGTGCTGAAACTCAACGGTCCCATAATGTCTATGGGCGCCATGTGCCACATGAAACCATGGCATACTAGCCTGTACCCAACGACATGCTTGTGCAGCTTGTGTAGTTGGCACTCCACATAGCAGGCTAGTTATTCCGTGAAATTATAGTTAATCAAATCCCAGTAGTAATACTGGCGAAAGTGATCCACAGTTTTCTGGGCACCATGGCAGATGACTTTATGAGCAGCTTGGATGATTTATGCACGTTCTGAAAGTTTAGGAAATAATTAATGTTTTGCATCAATTGTTTTATCTAACTGATCATTCTTAAATTTGGTGTTCTCCATCATTTTTCTTAGAACGCTCCATATTTCTTGAGGTTCATCTCTGATATCACCTTTGATCATCCACTGAAATAACTTATCATCCTGATGATATACAACTTGAACCAGTAATTGTACAGTCTATTGGCATTCTGATGCGCCACTCCTGCACTGTGGATTGTTTTGAAGTCACATGCTTGCAGCTTTGAAGCCCAACGTGCCAGTCAGCCCTCTTATTCCTTCAGGTTGTGAAGCCAGCGCAGGGACAAGTGGTTGGTTATGACTTTTGAGCATACCATGTATGTAGATTCAAAATTGTTTTCAGGCGTGGATTGCCACCAGGCACTTTCGCTCTGTTATATTATAGTTTCTTTCAGCTGTTGAAAGAATTATGCTCACGTAGGCTACTGGATTCTCTCTATGTTGTCATCCACTTGATGTAATATGGCTCCAATCACCTTTATTGAGGCATCTGCTTGGATTTAAATTCACAAACTAAAATTCTTGGAACTATAACACTGGGCTACTAATGAGATAGTTTTAGAGCTTATAAAACGATTTCTGGGCCTCTTGATTCCACAAAAATCCCTTTTTTAGATCTTTTAGTAGGTGAAATAAGGGCTCAGAGATTCCAACGAAATTTTTAATGAATTAGTGATAGTATCTGACCATCTCCAAAAAAACTTTAATTCTTAACGCTTTTCAGAATTGACATCAATTTGATACCTTCTATCTTCATTGGTTGTGACTACAATCCGTCATATTTTATTATAAACCTTTTTATTCAAGCTCTTAGTTAAAAAGTGGCATTTTCTCTGCTTTAGTTTCAAATTCACCATTGACAACCGCTTAAATACATCCTTTAGATGCTCCAAGTGATATGTGAAGATCTGCTAAAGACGTTGATATTTTCTAAATATACCAGTGTGCAGGATAACTTCAAAGCACTGAGTATTGAATCCATAGACTGCTGAATTGTCACCAGCGTGTTGCATAACCATTGGGGCATTTTTAATCAGCTGATACAACCCTTGCACAGCAATTATTGCATATTTTTCCTGATATTCTTTTAGCAATTCAATGTTAATAGCCCAAAACTAAGTCCATAGACGAAAAAGTATTTTACTTCACCCAGGCAATTGAGCACGTCATATATTTGTGGCAGTGGATAGGAGTATTTTTAGTGATTTTATACAATTGGTAATAATTGATCACTATTTGATTTTGATCCGTCCTTCTATTTCGCCAGGAGGGTCATACTTACCATTGGCTCAATGACAGAACGAGTAGCACATGCTCCACTGACTTGCTGATTTTGTCGCTGACCTCAGCTTTATCAGCTCTTACCTATGGACAGGTCTCATCCTTATTAGCATGTATTCCCCAGTATTGACCTTATAAATTTATTTTTTGCACATTCTAAGTTGTGAAATTCTGAGTAAATATCTCACAAAATTTTTAGATAATCAGAGCATTCCTCTTGCTGATTTTAAGATAAAATTGGCTAGCTGTTCACAATCCACTAAAACGTTGACACTATCAGAAGTTTCTGCTGGCAATCCTATCTTGGAGAATGACCTAAAATAGTTAAATTTACAAAGTTACGCCATTGGGAGCAATTGCAGAAACGTGCCAATTTGATTCTCTTCAACTTTTACCAATTTTTCTCCCAGATTGGCTAGGATCACACTTATTTCCCCATGACCAGTAATAAAGATTCCTGGTGTCATCTATGGCACAATCTCAATTTTCTCCCTGATATGAAAATTTCCTCGTATAGCTGTTCTGGGATTATGATTGTTGCCCCTGTGTTAAAGAATTTGAGTGACTGGCAGAATAGTGTTTATCAAATTTGCCCCTACGGTATTCTGCAATTCTTTCTAATTTCCATCAGCTATACTTTTCGTTTCTGTCCAACTGATTTATATTGAATGTGTATGATACCGTCATTATGAATCAGGTTGACAAAATTATTCCTTTATAACAGCAGGGGCTCTCCTCACTGCTGATACACCAAAGGCAGTGTCAGCCCCAAAATTGTCAGGATGTTCTCTCTAAAGTTGCACTTCACCCCATACTCCCTCAAGAACTCCGTCCTGATAAGTATATCATAATTTGGATTGTCCATCACTACAGCAGGATATGACACCACCAACAACCAAACCAAAGTGGTAGCGCACTATAGGCTCCACATGATATGGTGATGTCTGGTCTGGCATTGCATACTCTTTTCAATGATTGAAATCTGGTGAAATCTTCATGAGTTTTAATGATTTGGTGGAAACAATGTTGATTGGTGCTTTATTATCAATTATTGCTCGTACTTTAAACATATTGACTAGAATATCTGCATAGGTACGCTTCAAGTACTGAAATAAAATTTTTACTGAATGGATAGCAGCTTTATTCATTTAACTAAGGGTGTGAATTTCTTGAATGGATAAATCAGAGAATGTCTCCTTGATTACGCTTATAGGTAAGGAATTGTTTTCATCATCCAACTTCGTTTTAACTAAGTCTTCAGGGCTTTTGATGGGTAATAATTTCTCCATTTACTGTTGTGTGTATGGATTAGCAACCTCCTTAACGATTTTAGGGTCAATACCCTTCACTTTGGCTTGGGTAATTGTAATGCCATCCAAGTTGACCACCTGATGGAGTGGGTCAGGCGCGTCCTCTTCCATGAATATATCAGAGATGTTAATAACCTTGTTCATTATATTAGGTGGGACAGGATTATCAGCAGAACTTGAACGTCCCTTGTCTAGATTGCTGGTCCTTTTTTTAACTATGAAATAATTTCTTTGGTCTGATTATAATTAAATTGATTTTTTTGGATTTTCGTTCTGACACTGGGAAATTACATGGCCAAGTTTTCCGCAATGGAAACAGCAAATTGACATTTTGTACATTTAAATTTGCCATTTGGGTTTATTCCCCATTAAAATTCGCCTCTCAGGCTCTTTAGAGGGTTCAGCAAATTTGACAATATTATGAGCCTTCATCTTAATCACCTTAAAAGTTTAATTGGGAGCTTCAAAAGTGGCTCTGAGCATCTTCAGATGGTCCACTATCTGTGAGGTTATTGTTTGGGTTAATAATGACACTTCCATAATCCAATGCACTTTGCATTAGGGACGAAGCACCTCTTCATGGCTGTGCATGCATTGAAGTCAGTAAGCACTTTCTCCATAGCCAAGATCTGGAACTCTTGATAAAAATAATCCGTGAAATTGGCCAGGGTCTCATCCTTAGAGAATTATATACCCATAAATTTTCTGTTTGCAATTTACCATCCAAGTAGGACTTCCAAACTCTAACATGATTACTGCTTTTTCTTCAGCGTATGACCAGTTGTCCCCATCGAGGTGAGGTAGCACCAGATTCTGGCAATCAGTGCTAAGACAGGTCAGTACGTTCACTGCTTTCTGATAGTCTGCAAAACCAAACATCGTCATCTCAAAGAGATGACAAAAACTCCAGGGAGTTATCCCGGTGAAAGGCGGGCATTTTTGATGTATTCTGAAACTCTTCAGTCGCTCCACTCATAGGAGATTCCTGTCAAACAACTCGATTAACCATAAGTGTGACTTTGGGAGTCATTTCTGACATGCCAGCGAATGTTTAGGCATATTTCAGGTTAGGGGTATCTTCCCAAATGGAGTTTCACATTTATTTTCGTCAGCTTCATTTGCCTCAAGTTTTTAAAAATCAAAAATGTGATTTTCTAACTCCTCAATATGCTTCATCATTTTTTCCATATCCTCATGTACACGTTAGAGGCGTAATCAGTATTTTTTTCATATGGTTATTTAAAATAAAATTCCTTAATGAGTTCGCCCTCTTTCCACTTTAGAGAGACAACTTTTCCACACAGGTCACTATCCACATTCATGAATTGCTTTATCACTCCTTCTGCCATGGTTACACGCTCCTCCAAGGTGTTAACATTGTCTTGAGATGCTTAGCTATGCACGTTTTAATTAATGATCTCCATTTGTTAAAATTTATGGGTTTTGTTAGTTGTTCACAGCTGATAACCCCTAAATTCATTAACTGCACAGGTTCAGTGTTGTGCAATACTCCATGTTGTCTGATAATAATATATTTTTGTTTGATAATAGTATGAAGACTAAATTCTGTAGTTATTTAAGCAATAGTATTAGCTCCAACGTTTGACCAGTATTCCTCCTAAAATATTTAAGATGTCCTCAATAGGGATTCGTTCCCCTATAACGCCTAACTTGATCCATGCTCAGCTTCTCATTTACGGTTTCTCTCTGGAGACACACAGTTGGCAGCAATCCATGATTCAGCTAAGCTTCTCTTCTCTGGATCCACGCTCAGATCCTTACTCTTTATTATAAAGAGTCTCCAATTAAAGCACACAGCAATAATTCTCTTGAAAAAGAATAGACCTAGAAATGAATTCTGGTAAAGTATATCTTGTATTATACTAATTACTGGTAAAGTGTGTGTTTTTAGTAAGTAAATTATTACGGGAATTTATAGTGGAAATTTGGCGCCCAACCCTTGGTTGGCACCTCATTGATGAAATGACAACCATTGCCTTTAAATTACCCATCGTCATCTCATCAGTGATGGTATTCCCCATCCTGGATAGGATCCCATCATTGGACATCCTTGAGACCTAAAATGGAAAGATCAGAAAACGTGTCCCTAACATTTTCCTTCAATCTTGATGAACCAACTATATTTGGCAAGCGACCTGCTTAGGTAATGGGACTTGTTACCCATTAAGGCAGGTCATGAACCAACTGATTGATTCACTAGTTGCAGGTGCATCATTCGCCTTGCAACTTAATCCTTAAATTACCAATTGGTTGGTGTTGAAACCCAACCAATACAAATCAGTACACCTGATAGTTAATCATTAATCAACTTTCAGATGTCCCTATATTGTCTGCAACTCTGCCTGATGAGATCTTAAGCATTTGCCTGGATTGAACCATGATGGATTTGACCCAGACGAATTACCTAAAATCCCCCAAACAAAGTTACCTCAAAATCAGGGTCAACTTCTATCCATTCATTTCGCTTTAAGGAATTATCCCCTATTGACCCCTGATAATCTAGTCAGCATGGAATATGGGCAAAAATCCCAACGCATCCCCCCTCTTGCCTAGATTTCCAGCGAGAAAAGGATTGGGACAGGAAAACACCGCTTCAGACACTCAGTTGAATACTTCTTTTGTTCAAGTGAAGTACAGTCAATCGTTATTCAAAGCTGCTCAGGATGACCTTCAGCATGCAGCTCTCTTCCTCTTCCTCCTTGCTGCCACCTACTCATAGCATGGTTCCCATGACATTCTGTAATGCTGGTCTGATTGATTTATTTGTGACAATATTAATCCCAGGATCCAGTTTTCCGCCTGTCAGGGCATATGACCTGCTGTCATATTCAGGATTCTTGGTCCAGCGTCCTTGAATTCCTGATTTTCTCCTCATCCTTGACAGGAGATTTTTGCCATCAATGTTCATTTTGCGGTGCAATTAAAAATGCTCATTTATATTTGCCCTTGTTATTTTCTCATAGTAACCTCTTGGCTCATATCATTCTTAATTATTCTATGGAGAGCTTATCTCATTAATTTTGAGATTAATTTCTCTGAGAATAGTGCTTAATTTTTTCAGAGTGCCTAATGTCAACTATCATATAAGTCTGAAATCCTTTCTCTCATCCAGATCATATGTCAAATTTGGAGTCTTAGTACCAACAACTGCTTAATAGTATGTCTGATAAATACCTTTGCTCTTCCAGATGATAAGTCAATATTTGCATTAGAACATCTTCTATGGTCCTTCCAGGACTCATACTCTCAATCAAGTACCCGTGGCCAGTCCTTCCATGGAATTGCAGAAACAGTAAATAACCCTGAATAAACCAGGTTTGATTGTCCCGAATGACTCATAACCAATCCTCCCTCTGTCATCAATTCCCAAGTTAGATTTCAAAACTCTCATGGATTTGGCTCCATTTGCAGATTCACCTGCCATCATCGTCAAACCTCCTAAAGAAATGCACTCCGCTATTGATTGATTATTCCTCACCAAATCAGACTTTCTTCCAGAGTTTCTTTTCAAACTAGCCTGTATTAGAAGCCAGCTGTTTTGGTAACCAAATTAACCATCAGAAACAGCGAGCAATTCAAACTCCCCTATGCAGAATTAAGGGCCCAAGTAACTGAGGCTTTGTCCATAGCTCTGAACTCATCTGATCTCAAAACATCCTAGATCAAGACGTTGCATCCTATGCTCTTCTCTTTTCTGGACAAGTATTTCAAAGTTGAGCCTCAAAGCTTCCAGCCTCTCCTGGCTTTCATTACACATTCTGCTTCCACTTTCAAGAATCTTGTAGTCGTCATCTGCAGGAGGCCATTCGCTCCATGCATGACTATCTCGTTTCTGGCACATCCCATTGATAAATCCACTGATGGCTTCAATAGTGGGCATGATTTGGCAACCCCCACCTAGTATCCCTTGCTTGATGCCAGCCTATATTCCCAATGTTCTTGATGAAGCCAGTCAGCAAGCGCTCAATACCAATCTTCTGGCTCTAGTGCCATATTGGGATTACTTGGGATTATTAGCTGATTGAATCTTCTTGTTCTGTTGCGTACCTCTCCAGTCTGGGGCATCACGTTTGCCATGTTCTGACATTTCCATCTCTCTTCCCCTAGTCACTTTCTCGTAGGGATCAGCATCATGCAATGAAGTTTGGTTTTGAGTAGGTCTAGAGCTTGCTAGTGTTTGATCTCACATAGATTTCAATGGGCTGTTTACTCCTACTGTGATCCTTCCTCCCTCCCCAAGAGGCGATATAGGCGGAATCATCCCAAGTTGAGGGCACCATTAAAAAATAAAATTATAAAAATATATCTTTTTTCTGTGAATTTTTAATAAATAATTGTTTTAGTATTTTTATCAATATTTTAAATTTTCTTCTTTTTTCTATGGGACTTGACCTTTTCTTGGTTCAACAGTCCATTTTTATATTTTATTCCCCCAAACTGGTTCCTATGTATACATAGACCTACCAGTTTACCATGGTTCAGAGGTCTTACTTTTCTTGACTTAACCATCTAGTTTGGGTCAGCGGTCCTTTTTTTGGACTTACCCAATCATCAGGACATAACCAACTTAATGGTTCAGCGGACCTTTGGGAGCTCTTTTACATTATTTTTTTTATTTGATCCATTGCTTTTTATACTTAGCATCAACTTGATTTACTATCCTTCCATCCAAGAGGTTCTTTATGGAGCAGGCGTCCATTAACATCTTGGCAATAATCTCAAATGGACCTGACCACAACACATCCAGCTTGTTTCTTCTCCCAAAACCATGCATATCAGAATAGGCAACTATTTCGCCTATTTGGTATTCTGATAAGGCATGTCAGTTCTTATCATCTGTCATTTTCACTCAAATCCTTTTCTTCAATTTCGTATCAAATGATTGCAATTTCATTTCAATCAAGATATTTGTCAATCAGTTTAGGCACTAAGCGTCACTCATCCCCAATGTTGGTTCCACCAACAAATATAAAATTGGTGGCAACGCAGCCTTCCTCCCATATAACGACTCAAATGGCGTTTTTCCCATCACTGTATGATAACTTATATTGTAGGCTAATGTCACTGAACTAAGGTACATTCCCCACACAGAAGCTTTTCCTGCGACCAGCTTCCTCAGCATCATGGACAGCGTCCCATTGACTCATTCTACCAGTCCGTTCATCTCCAGCTGGTAGGGTACAGAAATGACTCCTTGGATCCCCATTATTTCATTTAATTATGGGATCACATGAGATATGAAATTTTTTCCATTGTTGCTTAGTAGGACCTGTGGGCATTCATGTTGGTATATACTAGATCTAGGATAAACTTCGCAGTGCTGGTAGTGTCTACTTTTGCCAGAACCTTTGTCTAGACTTAGTTCATCAGATGGTCGATCATAACTATGATGTACTTGTCTCCCCCTAGCTCATCATCAGTGGTCCCAACGCATTGATGGACACCATATGCCAAGTAAATTCAGGGCAGACCAGTTAGTATCCACTTATGTTCTTATGCAGCTTATGCAACTGGCACTCCACACAACAAGCCAGATAGTCCATGACATCATAGTTGATGGACTCCCAGTAGTAATACTGGTGAATATGATTGGTTGTTTTTCTCAGGCCTCTGTGCCTGACGACCTTATGAGCAGCTTGAACAATAGCCACTAATTATGATGGCTTTGGAAAAAGTAATTGTTTTCCATTGATCATCTTGAAAATTTGTCTATCCATAGTCTCAGTGTTTTTCATCATTTTTCTCAGTGCATCTTGGATTTCTCAGGGCTCATTTCTGATTTCTTCATTATCCATTCTCTGGAATAGCTCATCTGCTTGCTGGTATACCACCTGGACCATTGGAAACCTTGATAGTCCATCCACATTTTGATGAGAAGCCCCAGCTTAATGGACTATCTCATAATTATAAGCCTATAGCTTTAGTGCCCATCAGGCCAGTCACCCTTCTGGTTATCATAAATATTGTAGCCAACGAAATGAGGAGTGGTTCGTCACCACTTTGAAGTGCATTCCATAGATATACACCCAAAACTGTTTACAGGCATAAATAGCCGCAAGGCATTCACACTCAGTCATGGTGTAATTCCTATCAGCGGCTGAGAGTGTCCAGCTCACATATACCACCGGATGTTTGTACCCAAGTTCATCTACTTGGCTCAATATGACACCAATCGCCATCAACAAAGCATCAGTTTATAGTATATATTCTTGATCGAAATTTTGATATTTCAAAACAAGAGAATCTATTAAATATTCGCATAATTCATTAAAGGATCTCTGGGCCTCTTTACTCCAAATGAATCCTTTTTTTAGATACTTCAACAGATGGAAGAGGGGCTCAGCAATTCTTGCAAAATCCTGAATGAATCTTCTATAGTATATAACCATTCCAAGGAGCACTTAGATATCTTGGACACTCTACGGCACAGCTATGCTGGTAATCTTATCTTATTGTAGGTCTGAAATATGGACCAAAAATTTTTGATATTTAATTTTTTATATATATTTTATCTATTTTTTGTATTTTTCATTTGCAATGGGACTTTTAACCTACAATTAGGTTCAGAAGTCCTTCTTTTCCCCTTCATACAAACTGGTTCTTAGGTATATTCTGACCTACCATCTTTCATGGTTCAAAATCTTGTTCTCTTAAGAGTTAATCATCTATTTGGTTCAGTGGTCCTCTTTTAGAACTTGACCAAAATATCAGGACATAACCATTTAATGGTTCAGAGGTCCTATGGGAACATTGTATTTTCTTTTAGATCCAATACTTTTAGTCTTTTAGTACTGACCTTCTTCACTATATGAATAGCAGCGCTGTTTCTTCAAATATAGGCATCAATTGCCAACTTTGGCAATACTTTTGAATGTTTTCATTCATTAGGCCTTCAATACTGACTTGTCATTTGTCCAACAGGTCCTAATTCATTTTATATTTTGTCAACTGATTCTTGAGTCTTTGTATCTCTCAAAATTGTGAATTCCTCATTAATCTACAGTTCCATTTGTTTGTTATTATCATTTTTCTCCTAAAAACGATTTCTGGCATTTGTTGCCATCCAAAACGTTTGAAATAAATCCACTGGTGGATCTAGAAACAATCCCTTTATCACACAGATTGATCTAGCCTCGTTAGCTTCATCCAATTTCGTCTTAAATTGATGATCTTCATCTCCAGCAATTTCTTCTCATTGATTGAATAATATCTGGGTCAAACGATTCCCTCCACTATCTTGGATCAGTCAGTTCCTGTTTTGACCTCATACTCTTCATTGGTAATGTAATTCATTACTCTAATTTAATTAATTTTCCGTATCAACTCATACAATGTCTCATTTAGTGTCTCATCTAACACCTCACACCCCAGGGCTATTTAAAGCGGAACCAATTCCAACCCAAGTTGGCCCTGCTGATCCTTGGACTATTTCAATTGGACCCAATTTCAACCTGAGTTGGCACTGCTGATCATCTTCATCCTAGGTAGATGTCAGGTGGAACAGGTTTTCTTGCAGCACTAGACAGTCCCATATCTAGGCTGCAAGTCCTTTTCCAAAAGCTTGAGCATCTTCTTTGGCATTGTTTGCCATATAGGGGTCACATTCGCATGTCCAATTCTTCAATTCTTCAATTTGCTTCACTCGTAGCTCCACATCTGATCTGGGTGAACGCAATTGTCATGATACACTTCATATTCCATCTGAAAGAATGAGACTTTTTGGACTAATTTCCCGTTTTTCTCCTCCAATGACTTTACTTTCCCAGTAATTCATTGCCAAAATTGGAACATCTACTACTCCTTCCTAATGTGACATCTTGATTAGAGTATCCTACTCAACTACACCCCTGAGTGTGCACCAATTGTTAAAATTAATGGGTTTTGTTAATTGTTCACGGCTGATAACCCTAAATTAATCAACTGCACAGGTTTGGTGTTGTGCAATTCTCTGCAATATCCGATATTAATATGTATTTGTTTGATAATAGTATGAAGACTAATATCTGTAGTTATTTAAGCACTAGTATTGGGTCCAACGCTTGACCAGTATTCCTCCTCAAAATACTTTAGATGTCCTCAATAGGGATTCGTTCCCCTATACCTCCTAACTTGGTCCACGCTCAGATCTTCATTTATGATTTCTCTCTGGTGACACACAGTTGGCAGCAATCCATGATTCAGTTCAGCTTCTGTAAAAATTTTACTCTTAGGAGTTGATTTATCAGAGGTCAACCCTAGTAATCTTTCTACTGCACAGGTTCAGTTTCCTCATGCACCTCGCGTTGTAAGAATATATATAATCTGATAATAGTATGACAACTATTATCCGTAGTTGAGTTAGAATTATCTTCAGGCCCAACACTTTGGCCGGTATTTCCAATAATACTGAATATCACACTCTTAGGGATTTGTTCCCTAAATCCTGTCCACTCAATCTTTTTAAGATCCTCTGATGACAGTCCCTTTGGCCCAACACACAGTTGGCAGCAATCCCTTAGCCGTGGTTCCCTTCAACTCTAGATCCCCGCTCAGATCTCTACTCTTCTCTGAGAGTCTACCAATTATTGCCTTCTACAGTAATATCCTTGAGATGGAATCTTCACGTTAGATGCTGATAGTCTAACTATTACTGAATCTACAGTCAAACTAATAAGGTTCTTTATTAGTTCTTTCCTGACTGTAAACTTGTGTCAATCAGTGAGTATATTTCAGTGTAATACTACTATTACTGTTTTTCTACTTTTGAGTGTTTTTTATTATAGTGAATTCTAGGGAATTTATAGGGGATTCGGCTATCTAACCCTCAGTTGACACCTCCTAAAATGAAACAGCAGCCATTGCTGTTGAATCACCCTTCCTCGTCTTGGCAGCAATGGTCTTCCCCATCCTGACTAGAATTCTGATGTTAGACATCCTTGAGACCTCAAATGAAAGAGTCAGAAACATATCATTAACATTTTCCTCTCAATCCAAGCGAATCATCCATAATTGGCTAGCAACCAATTGATTTGCTAGTTGCAGGCAGCATCACTCACCTCGCAACTCATTAAACATTCCCAATCAGTCGGTGATGAAACCTGACCAATTCCAATCAGTACACCTGATAGTTAACTACTATCAGATGCCCTTATTTTGTCAGCCACTCTGCCCGATGAGGTATTAGGTATTCATCTGGATTGATCCCTGAGGGATACAACCAGATAAATATTCTAAAATCCCCCCAAATGTAGTTCCTCCAAAATTCAGGTCAACCAATTTCCAATTCACTTCGCCTTAGGGAATTTTTCCCCTAGTGATACCAGGTAATCTAGCAGGCTGGGTATATGGGCAAAAATCCCAACAGCTTCTCTTCTCTGGATCCACGCTCAGATCCTTACTCTTTATTATAAAGAGTCTCCAATTAAAACACAAAGCAATAATTTTCTGGAAGAAGAATAGACCTAGAAATGAATTCTGGTAAGGTATATCTTGTATTATACTAATTACTGGTAAAGTGTGTGTTTTAATAAGTAAATCCTTACAGGACTTTATAGTGGGAATTTGGCGCCCAACCCTCGGTTGACACCTCATTGATGAAATGACAAATATTGCCTTTGAATTACCCATCGTCATCTCATCAGTGATGGTATTCCCCATCCTGGCTAGGATCCCATCATTGGACATCTTTGAGACCTAAAATGGAAAGAATCAGAAAACGTGCCCCTAACATTATCCTTCAATTACAATGAACCAACCGCATTTGGCTAGCGACCTGCTTAGGTAATGGTACTCTTTACCCATTATGGCAGGTCACAAACCAACCAATTAATTCGTTAGTTGCAGATGGAATCACTCGCCTCACAACTGATGATTTAATATCAAATCAGTCTGTGATAAAACTGGACCAATCCCAATTGGATCACCTGATAGTTAATCAATGATTGACTATTAGATGAATTGATTTGTCAGCAACTCTGCTCAACAGGATCTTAAGTAATTGTGTGGTCAACCCCAGCGGATCCAAAACTGACAAATTACCCCAAAATCTGCCAGCATTATTAAAATGATATTGAAATCATCTGATATCAAACTATCCGCTAGCAGGACTTATATTTTAGCAGATCAGCAGATTCTCTAGCCTAGGAAGCTGAAAATGTGGGAAAAATTCCAACAACATGAATCTTACATATGATTATATTAATAGATGGTGGTGAAAATATAGCCTTTATTAGATATAGGGTTATGTAAAACGGGTGTTATACCTTTGTTTGATCACCCTTTTGATTTTCCATATTTTTGTATTTATTTATTGTATCTTTATTTTATAATTAGATCAAGGTTTCAATTCCTTGAGCCTTAACGCTGAAGCCAATCTGTGAAAAAATGTTACTATAGATTATTTTGCCTCTACGCCTATGGTTTTAGATGTAGCTATCAATTGATAGGATTAATCATTAGTTTCTCTTGCCTTGGCACCAGACTAGGATATATACTGAGGTTTTGTTTCTTTCAAATCCCACTGGCAATATACCCAAATCACAACAAATTACATTGGCTTCACAGCCATGTAAATTAAATTCCCCTTTTATGTTATTATATTATAATTTCTCATTTAAACCCAAACTGTTGTAAGAACAATTGTTAAAATTTAATTATCACAGCGATCTAGGTCAATGGTCTATACCATTTCCAGAATAATTATGCGCTACTGATATCCTTTAATACAGTTTATAATAATTGGAGTCACAATTTGAAGGGGACCTTATCTGTCAGGCAAACAGCAAGTTAGAATTAGACTGGCCTGCCAGCCCAGGTGCTGGAGCACCCAAATGGCAAACCAGAATGCCAAAGGCACTGATGCTGGTACAATGTATATAAAACTAGAGAGGATATTTTCTAATAACTGCTGATGAGCCAGAATCTTGTACAGGCACATAATGAAATACCAGACAAATATGGCCGTTAAGCCTAAGGGGTGTGTGAGTGCCAGCGGAAAGGCAGTTTATTTTTCAACATAAAAAATAAAAAATTTTGAAAAGGATTTTTAATGGAAAATAAAGAACAAAATTGACCAACAACTTTCACAGTGCGATGCAACTGATTAAATACCAGTTGCTAGATGTGGGAACACGCAGGGATCAGGTCCCTCAAGTTTGACTAACCGCTGAATTACTTGGGGATGGGGCAGATAAGCTCAATAGGAACTGACATCAAAGGATTCGGCAGCAGGCCGAGTCACTGTTGGTTTGACCTCAAACGCCCAAACCAAGGCTTGACTGCATTTCTGATGGTTAGTGTGATGGCGTCTAGCCCAACGAGCAGCGGGAATCCCCCAAGACCACCCCATGTAGGGGCAGTCCCAATTGGTTGGGAACGGTTTCAGGATGCCCAACCCGCCAGTGCCTGGTCGCTGAACTGTTTGTTTGGTCAAAGGCGTTGCATCAGCTGCAACTCCTGATTTGCCAAAGGTAGCTTCGAACTATTGTTGATGGTGTCCAATGCTGCTATCTGTCTGTTGGGGATCATCCCCAACAATTCTGAAAGGGGGTTAATTTTGATGATCACACTGTTGGCTAAATTGAAAGTGTCAGTGATTCTGGCCAAAGAATCAATCATCATCCCTCTAAGACTATGTGGAACTAATCATTTGGCTTGTTTCCAATCATTTTTGGACCAATCGACTTCAGTTTGTGATCTCAGTGAAGATTTCCTGATCCAGCGGACAAGTTCAGCTGAGGTGAGTGAGGGCACTGGGGGAGAGATCAAAAGTGGGAGAGCTTTTACCTAGCGCTCATCTACCAAGTGGGTAAGGTCACCCTGGGTATCGAGGGGTACAGCCACCCTTTTTGGAACCTTTTTACTTGGAAATGGGAAGAGAGCCTGATTGACACACAGAGGACGTTCCCAGGACTTACATTGCCCTTTCCTTTATCCAAAGGAAGGGCACCACCTCTGGGAAACTACATGAGGGCCACATTTTTGTGCGCCTTAGGTGACTTGATTGCCATTACAGTTGTAACTTTTGGGGGGCGGGGAGTGTTGGAGTGGGATTCGTGAAGCGCCTTGACCAGTTCCATGCAGTTATCAGAATCACGGGCTTTAACCCAACTGTTTTCATAGGCTGGATAGCCTTTCAAGGCCACAAGATACTGAACGGATTGATGGGACTTTCAGGATGCTAGGATATTTTCCACTTCAGCCTCCTCCACATTTTTCAATTACTATTGGTTTGGGATCCATGGGAACAGTACCCTTAAAAAGTGTCAACTGGAAAAGTGGAAGACGGGGTGCTATTTCCAATGGGCTGGTAGTTTTAACCAGAACGCACCATTGCCCAAGTCTTCCTCCACCAAGTGGGAGCCCAAATGCTTCTTGCGAACTTGTGTGAGGGCAATTGCATTCTCAAATGGTGCATGTCGAGCATAACATAGGAGCCCACTGTTATGTCATGACCCAATGTTTGCTTATGATCTGCAAACTTCTTGTAGTCTTCAATAGCTTTGGTGAGGTGTTCCTGCACTAAGGATTAAATAGAACTAATATGTTCAGCATGATCTGCGGCGGCTTAGACCTCAGGGCTCAAGCAGGTTCTGACCAAAAGGAAGGATTATATCCTAAAGTCACTTCATAAGGAGAAAACCCCATGGAAGCGTGAGTCCCATTGTTGCAGCGAATTGAGTGAGGGGAAGGTCATTAGCCCAGGTGTCCTGTGTGGCTGCAGCATAGCAATGCAGGTACTGTTCGAGGACTTAGTTAACTCGCTTGGTCTGCCCATTGGACTGGGGATGATATGCTGTGAAGTGACAGGAGGAGATTTTTAAAATGGATAAGAGTTCACTCCAAAACCATTCTGTGAACTGTGGCCATGATCGCTGATGATCTCCTACGGGTGACCAAACATTGAAAACATGTGGCGCACAAAGAGACTGGCATTTTCCTCCAATGTAACTGTGGAAGTGCAGGGAATAAAAGAGAAACTTTAGTGAAACGATCCACCACCACCATCACTGCCATAAACCCATTAGAGCAGTGGAGTTTGACGATAAAATCCAAGGACACTGATGTCCATGGACCCTCCACCTGTTGTAAGGGGTGCAGAAGCTCATTTCTACCAGAACGATATGACTTAGCCTGAGATCAAGTAATGCAATCGGAGATCTAGGCCAGAACTTCCTTAGTTAAACCCACCCAATTGTATGTCCACTTGATCAAGTTGATGCATTTCTTATTGCCTGGATGGCCGATCATGGGGGGTCATGTTGCATGTGAGGTACCTCGGCTCTGAGGAGAATGGGAACCCCAATTTATGACCAAAATTAAATGAGACCCTCCACCAAAGAGTACAGAGAGTGTTTATGATTTTGGAGGGACAATTGCTCAAATAATTCCATCCCTTTGGGGCAGGTCATTTGACCAGCTAAGACCTGAGAAATGAGCGGGGCGTCAGGAGCAAGGGCGATGGAAGAGATGACAGGGGTAACAATTGACAATATTTGAGCAGTAGGAATCATGGTAACGAGGTCCACTTCATCTGAGTCTGAGGGACAGTGGGCCAGGTTGTGGCTAAGAAAATTGGGGAGCACGTTTAATGTGCCTTTCACACATTCATATTTAAAATTGAAACTGCACAAGTCCCAATAGGTATGATATTGCCTATGTGCCAATTTCTGGGATTTGCGGAAATAAAAGAGAGCTTGGTGATCCATGTGAACAGTTAACTCATGCTGGGCACCCTGTAACAGGTACCACCAATGAGTTAATACACATGCTACAGCTGCCAACTCCTTATTGTAGATGGCCCAGGATTGCTCCGTAGAAGTAAATTTTTGAGAAAAGTAGGCGACCAGATGTTCCAAGCCCTCATGCTCTTGGAGCAGCACTGCCCCTCTGCCACTGAGGAGGTATTGCATGAAACAATATATGGCTTGGCAGGATCCGCATGTTTCAGGATGGGAGGGGAAAACTTCTTTGATTGACTAACCACCTGCTGGCATTTGTACATCCAAAGAAATGGTACATTCTTGCCGGTGAGGGGATGGAGTGGGGCAGCCAACTGGGAAAGAGCTGGGAAAATTTTTTAGAAAAATAACGGTTCTTAAGAAACTTTATAATTGTTTCTGAGTTGTCAGAGTAGGCCATTCACAGATAGCGTCCAACTTATTGGGAGGGATCGCGTAGCCATCCTTAAGGATGAGGTTTCCAAGAAAGGTAACTTCCTCTTTATATAACTTGCATTTGAAAGTCTTGATGAACAAGCCCGCCTTGTGCAAAGTGGCCATGACCGCTTCTAAGTCAATAGTGTGTTGTTCAGGAGTCAGGGAGTGAACCAGAATGTCATCAATATATGCTACTGCACAAGTGAACTGGAGATCGCCCAGTACACTGTCAATAATTTGTTGAAACATAGCGAGCGCATTCTCCAGCCTAAAGGGCATTACGCAGAATTGGAAAATGCCTTGCTTTGTCTGGATCGCTGTTAACCATTCTTAGCCTTCCATTACTATTGAAATTTTGTGAGAAATTATGATAAGCAGGTGCTGCAAAGGCTACGAAATTATTACTTCTGTGGCTCTAGCAAAATTGACACAATTGCAACGAAGTTATTAGTTCCATTGCTATTTTTGATTCCAATTGGAAACACAGAACTCTGTATGAAAATGGACCAAAATTAGGCTACACGAGACAAGAATTTATATACTTTATTAATTAAAAATCAGAGATATTTATAAGGGAAAATATAGTGATTTTTCACAAGGATTTCTATGATTTACCCGAGGTAAGATCTTTCCTAACAGATGACCAATATAGCTGATTATTATTGTTATTAACATACTTGTGATGGTCAGATCTGATAGAGCTCTTATAAGATGAAATTGACCTTCTTAGAGAGGTCTTAGCCCCTTTTGAAATGCTTGGTAATTTCAGATCGCTTGGTCATCTTGGATTGCTTAGCTTCTTCAGATTGCTTAGCCTCACCCATCATAGGTGGCCAATAAACTCAAAGGGTTTTTCTTCAGTCAAATTGAGAATAGGAAATACCCATCATGAATTTTACAAATTCATTAGACTGAGATATCAAATCTTGATCTGGAGTAATTCCGGTCATCTTAGTTGTATCTCAACAATGCCCCCCTTAAGATCTTGCCTAGGGGGCACATATTTGCGAAAAAAGCCTACTATGCACTTTACTGTTAACAGTACCAGTATCAATAGTAGCAATGGAGTATTCAATACCCCAAATATAAATAATATGGTAAGGACCAGCCCATAAGGTGTCCAATTTGTGAATCCTTCCTCTCAGCCTAAGGTGGTAGAAGAGTACAAGATCCCAGACTTGATACTCTGGTAACGTAGGTCTACTAGCTTTGGTTCTGGTTTCTTCCTTCAAGGTGGTAGCAGCAAGGGAACTTGAAGCTAATGCTTGTAACTGGATGATTACATCAGATAATCTCTTTATATCTAAATCAGTAGTTTTGGGGTAACCTATTCAAGTATAGTTTTGCACTTGAGGGGATAATAGGTTCCCGACCATATAAAGCTTTAAAAGAAGACATTCAATAAAGAAAATGGTAGATAACTCTATAGGCTAACATCGCACTGGGTAAGTAAAGGTTCCACCTACTAGGATCATTTTGAGGCTATCTTTCAAAGAATGGCTACAAGGTTACCATTTACTCTTTTGACCGCACCATTAGTAAAAGGATTATAAGGGGTCGTAAAGGACTGATAAGTACCCATTAGTTTGGTAAGCTCAGCTACCACCTGAGAAATTAAGTTGGTTTATTATCTGATAACAGGATTTTTGGGCTACCATTCCTGGTAAAAACTTGCTTGAAAAGAAAGGATGCCGTCGCCTTGGCGGTGACTGTGAAAACTGAAATAGCTTCAATCCATTTAGAAAAATGATTGATAGCTAAGAGAACAAATCAATGTCCATAGGTGGCCGTAGGGAGAGGACCTGCCATATCAATAATCATAGTAGAGAATGGTTTGGAAGGTCCCACAATTTGATGTTGGAACATCGGATTTCCACCATGTTGTTGGCACTTAAGACAAGATTCCAGCACATCATGTACAGAAGCCAGAATGTTATCCCAGTAACAATGATTCTTTAACCATTGGAGGGTCTTAGCGACAGCTCCATGACCTACAGTTTGGTGGGCCTCCATGATAGTGTCAGTCCTCGCAGAAGGCCGAATAAAGGTCAACCACTTAGATCCCAACTTTTTGTATAGTGAACTTTCCTTGACCTGAGTGCCTTCAGTTAAGGATTGTAACTTCGAGACAACATCCTTAGATTCACGGAACCAGAGCTCATGTATACTGATCAGGTCATAAATGCAATCTTCCTCTGCAGATAATAACGTTAAGATAGGCAATTGAAAGGCCATCAGCATTTTGATGTATAGCTCCAGCGCGATGTTGAATAGTAAAGTCATAATTTTGGAGCTTTAAAGCCCATCTATCTAAGTGCCAATCAGGATCCTTCATTTTTTGCCACCACTTCAGGGAAGAGCGATCTGTTACAATAGTGAAATTCTTGCCATATAGATAAGGGCGGAAATGTTTGATGGCGGATTACACAGCGAGACATTCTCTCAGTAAAGCTATAATTGCGTTCGGCCTTAGAAAGTGTTTTACTATAGTGCATGCTGGAATAATCACCCAGATTGGTATTATATTGATCCAGAATGGCCCCAATAGCAATATTTCTGGCATCAGTTATTAGTATAAAAGGTTTGGAAGTCAGGATGGGATAAGATTGGTGCACTAATTAAGGCTTGGCGCAACAGATCAAAGGATTGTTGCTGTTATTCTTCCCATACAAAAGGGACTTCCTTGTGCAAAAGGTAAACTAAAGGCTCTGCAATCTCCACAAAATGGGGGATGAATTTTTAGTAATAACCAACCATCCCTAAAAACACTTGGATATTGTGCAATCTTTTGGGAACAGGCATGTCTGAAGTAGCTTATATCTTATTAGATAAGAGTAAAATACCCTCGTTATTAACTTTATGTCCCATAAAATTCCATCTCAGTTTTTAAAAAAAAACACTTCGATGGTTTAAGCTTAAGTGAGGCATGGCGTAGTTGGCCAAAATCTTCCTTCAAATGAGCCAAATGGTCGTTAAAAATGCGTGAAAAAACAGTAACACCATCAAGATAAACTAAAACACAAGAAAGTTTCAAATCCCCAAACAAGCTATCCATGGCTCGTTGAAAAATATCAGGGCATTACAAAGCCCCTGCGGCATATGAGCTGGCTCAAATAGCCCCTCACTAGAGATTAAAGCACAATTTTGACGGTCTTCTGGGGCAAGATCAATCTGACAATAACCACTCGCAAGGTCCATAGCTGAAAAGTATTGTGACCCAGGCAATGATCTATGAATCATCTATGCAAGGTAAAGGATAAGAATCTTTTTGAGTAACAGCATTGAGTCAATGATAGTCCATAACCACTCTATGCCCCCAATCCTTTCTTGGATGAGAAGTAGAGGGGAAGCCCATGGACTCTTATAAGGCTTTAGTAGCCCAGCTCGAGAAGTTGTTTCAGTTCCACTGAGACCTGATCCTCCTCAACTTTGGATTTGTGATATGGCTGATCTCATATAGGGGAGTATCCCCAGTTTTCACCTGACGCTGTACTCTTTCATTAGGCCAAAATCTCCAGGACCTTGGGCAAATATCCGCATATTCTTCAACCAGAGCCTCAGCTTCAAGCTGTTTTCTGAAGTAAGTGAATCCCCAAATTTGACGTCAATTATAGCAATGATAGGGGGATCTTCCAGCTCAAATTTGCATAAGTCTCCACATCCTGAGACAGATAATGTGTCACTCACTGGAGTAGGCCGCACATAGGTGATGGGATTATTGTGATTCAATTGCATAGGTCAAGAGGTGAGATTAGCTACTAGAACTAAAACAGTTCCATCATAGTCAGGATTGAGGATACCAGGGCAAGGTAAAGCCTCCAAATGAGAGGGATTTTGATTACCAAAGATCTCTAATACATGATCAGGGGGTAAAGATACTTGTACTCCCATATAAATTATGACTTGAGCTTTTGGGGGAATGGTAATCGGAAGTTAGAATATAAAGGCATTCCCTCAGAGGCACAAGCTGACAGAGGTGGAAGTATAGTCCTTGGACCCAAGATTAGGTATTTAAGACATGAGATAGAAGTGGAATATTCCAGTAAGCAAACACGTCGTTTGAGTTTGCCTTTGCTATTGGTAACATCATGTAGAATTAAAGATACTTGGTACAAAATTAAAGAAAGATATTTGTCCTTAAGACTGATTATCGCATCAAAATTGGTGAGAAATTTAGTTCCTATGAGCAGATCATAGCAGTTGAAATCCAATACCACTGCAGGGTCCAACACAACCAACTTTCCAAAGAGCATCAGAAAAGGAATATGCTCCTATAGATTTAGTGTAGGAGTTAGCAGTTCCGTAGTCTTGTAAATGGTTTAAGTCCAGCGCCAATTTGATTTTCTTCATAAGTTTGGATGAGATTACATTGATGGGTGATCCCATATCAAAGATAGCCAAAACTTTTACCTTATGCATGATGACTTCCACCCAGGTTACATTAGTGCTAAAATTTGGGATTGAAAACAATGAGGGATTAATTGATTGGATTGAATTAGAAGAAAAAGAAGGAGCATGAGCAGAAATAGTATCTTTGTTGGCTAATTCATCAGGGATATCAAGCTCATCAGGAGCGGATACCACATAACAATCTGTAGAAGAAACAAAAGGTTTTGACTGAGGCACCTGAGGTAGGTCAGCACATGGAGCCTCGTGCCCTATGCTGACTCCTCTTTTTTCGATTCCTCCGCTTGCTTTTTCCAACATTGATATACTACATGACCCATGAGACCAAAATAAGTGCATGGCTCCTTCTTCAGTTTGGATTTGGGTTTAGGTGGCATCGCATGGATATAAGAATTAGGGTTACTAGAGGAGATCAGATATACCACCCCATTAGGAATCTCCATAAGCACTTCTTTGATGTTGATAATGGAGCTGAAATTTCATTTAAGTGACTTCAAATGTAATAGTAACTGAGTGTGAGAACCAAATGCACTCATTATAGCCAATATAGCATCATCAAAGGTAATCTGGTCACAAGTAGCAAGTGTCTGGGCCTCATGGTAGAATCTTTTAGCAAATCCTGGATAGACTCTCCTTGTTTGATTTGAATGTTCATAAAGGCTTGCTTTTGGTTGGAAGGGATTTGATCACTCCTGAATTCCTTAATGAGGGAAGTTTTCACTTGAGCCCACGTAGTGCAAACCTTAAGATGAGAAGCTATGATCTCTTGAGCGAAAAAGCTTAGGCAAGAGGTGATATGGCGGAGCTTCTGTTGATCAGTAGCTCCATCCATTGCACATTCATAAAAAAAGAAAAATGAATGCTACCTTTACCATGTTCAAACCTATCCTTGAAGGTAGGTTTGAAGGGGTGGCTTCAGTATTTGAAATGTGTATGCCTAATACCGCGACTGGTCCAGCCTTAGAGGGTTCAGACTCTGTGAAATGGGCATGAGGGAACTCGGTCAACTTGTTGTCTCAAGTAGTTCAAGTCATCTGGTAAATTTTGAACCCATTGGTTAAGTTGGTCATTTGTAGGAGCTCAGTTCAGTTGGAAATTGCAGTATACATCTCAGGTTTCTTGGCCTTGAGTACTTCACACTTAGCAGTCAACTGCTCAATGGATGCTGTCAATGAAGCAAGCCGGGTTTCTTGCATAGTTTGATTTGCATCGCATAGATGATGTGCATTCTCAACGCCATCCAGTAAGTTGATTAAGGAATAGTCCGGATTGGTCAGAAGATCTTCTAAGGATAAGAAATACCCTGGAGCTAGCGCTTGGATTTGAGTTTCCAACGACCGTACTCTTGATGCTAAGAGACTCAAAGGTTCCAAATCGTGAATTGAGAGCATGGATCCAGGGGGACCAGAAGTTCTGGGGGGTCCAAAAGAACTGGAATGACCAGCAGACTAAGGAGGACCTTGTTGTCCATCAGGGCCTTGAGGACCCCGTTCACCAGAGGGTCCCTAATGTCCCTGAGGACCAGCAGTACCGGATCCACCTTCTCTAATAGTATTTACAACTAAGACCAGTTGTTGAAGGAGAGCGTTGAGTTCCTTGAAGCGGTCCTCATGTTGGGACCACAATGTTCCCAGCTGTTTTATAATCTCATCTTTTAGGGTAGAGAGTCGGTAGTGTATGGTGTTAATGGCATATTAACTTGTTGGAGTTATTTCTTGGCTTATGTAAGCCATAACGCCATTTTCAATCCTCACCAGATGGTTGTGTAAGTCATTGAACTCTCTTCTATTATTGAGAATGGCTTCCCAATTATCCCATCCAAAGTTAGATGCCGTCTCATAGAATGAGGATAGCTGAGAGTGAAATTGTTGTGCCAGAGTCAACTGGCGCTGAATCTTAAGATGATGCAACACCAAAATCTGGAGTACATGGTATATAGCAGGATGTATATAATGCCGGAGGTACTTCTCAGTTTTAGCCACACCAACTTCTGTAGGCTGTAACACTGCTTGGTTGTATAAGCTCATCTAGTTATCAGCAACTTTAGATGCTCAGTCACGATTTGGACAAGCACCAGGATGAACAGCCCCTCTTATCAAGCCTTTGACTGTTTCTCTTACATTCGTGGCTTGAATCTGATAATTATTTTGGTCAGGGCCCTCAATGGCCAAGTACATAGAAAGCTTAAAATTGAATATTAATGACATTATGGAAGGCAAATCTTCTGGTTGGAGTGTACCCATTGGGTGATAATCATAAATTCCTCATAAGTGGGTTTTCTTTGCTAGACGTATTCATTGTTGTGAAAGTATGTATTCACCAGGTAGCCTCGGGAGCAGACCTGGCAGGGAGCACCAGTATTAGAATTTTTGAGAATTTATGATAAGCAGGTGCTACAAAGGCTACGAAATTATTACTTCTGTGGCTCTAGTGAAGTTGACACAGTTGCAATAAAGTTATTAGTTCCGTTGCTATAATTGATTTCAATTGGAAATACAAAACCCTGTATGAAAATGAACCAAAATTAGGCTACACGAGACAAGAATTGAGATACTTTATTAAAAAAATCAGAGATATTTATAAGGAAAATATAGTGGTTCTTCACAAGGATTTCTGTGATTCACCCGAGGTAAGATCTTTCCTAACAGATGACCAATATAGCTGATTATTATTGTTATTAACATACTTGTGATGGTCAGATCTGATAGAGCTCTTATAAGATAAAATTGACCTTCTTAGCGAGGGCTTATCCCCTTTGAAATGCCTGGTCATTTGAGATTGCTTGGTCATCTTGGATTGCTGAGCTTCTTCAGATTGCTTAGCCTCACCTATCATAGGTGGCCAATAACTCCAAAGGGTCTTTCTTCAGTCAAATTAAGAATAGGAAAGACCCATCATGAATTTTACAAATTCATTAGACTGAGATATCAAATCTGTATCTGGAGTAATTCCAGTCATCTTAGTTGTATCTCCAACAATTGCCTGAATCTGGTTGAAGGCATTGACGAGATCCAATTTAGAGAACACATGAGATTTGGAGATTTCTTGGCTAATCATCTGCTCCAGGGGTATGGGGTAGGGATCATGAACTGTAACTTTGTTTAAATATCCATAATCCATACAGGGTTGGAGGGAACCATCGGCTTTTTTGGCAAAAATGATGGTAGATGTGACTGGCAATGTCTCCTTAGAAAACCACCATTTTTTAAGCATATCATATAACCAAGTGTTGAGTGCAACCTCCTCCTCCGCTGTGTGGGGATACAACAGGCAGTTGATTACTACCAACTGTACCGCGTACAGAATCTTAAGTTGAATTTGGTGTGAGGGGTAGACATTCCACCTTCTCAGAATCAAAAATACTCTAATAGTGCATCAATTCTTCGTGAAAATTGGACGGAAAGCCTGAAGGGGAAATGAGGGAAGTAATGGAGCTACAGCCTTGGGTTTTCTTAAGAGTATTAGCTAAAGTAAATTTTCCCACCGTTTTATCATTGGCAAATGACAACATATTTGACTCTAGATGAATCTTAACATGTTGCCAATGCCACTATCCAACTCCTAAAATAACTGGGAACACCAAGTTCAGCATTGCTAAGAACTGATTGTAGAAGCTGAACTGGTGTACTGAGAATGAAACTGGCCGACAAACTAGGTATGAGGTTTGGGAGGCTACGAAGCAACCATCACCAATGGACCTACATCCAGGTCAAATTCCAATTGTTGGGCTAGTTCAACAACCATAAAATTTCCTGCAGCTCCAGTATCCACCAAAGTCTCAAAGGAGACGTGGTGGGACCCAACACTAATATTCATGGGTAGTAAGGAGTAAACAAAGTTCTCCTTATTGGTAGTGGTGGATAAATCCAGTGATACCAATGAGATGGTAGTGGAGTCAGTGGAAACCACTAGGTTCATAAGGTGGGTACGCTCGTTGCAAGTCAGATTGTCAGAACCTAATGACATGGGCACATAGCCGTGGCAACTATGGGGTGTGGATTGGACATTTTTAGTGGAACAAGGCTATCATGGCCAGGGTAAATTTTCTTCACAACCTGATTCAGTTGAAAAGAAGGGACCATTGCTGCGCCAATATCTATGAGATAGGTAAAATAGTTATGAATGATGGCTGGTTGATTATGTCAGGCAAACAGCAGGTTAGAATTAGACTGGCCTGCCAGCCCAGGTGCTGGAGCACCCAAATGGCAAACCAGAATGCCAAAGGCACTGATGCTGGTACAATGGATATGAAACTAGAGAGGATATTTTCTAATAACTGCTGATGAGCCAGAATCTTGTACAGGCACATAATGAAATACCAGACAAATATGGCCGTTAAGCCTAAGGGGTGTGTGAGTGCCAGCGGAAAGGCAGTTTATTTTTCAACATAAAAAATAAAAGTTGGTTAAGGATTTTTAATGGAAAATAAAGAACAAAAATTGACCAACAACTTTCACAGTGCGATGCAACTGATTAAATAGCAGTTGCTAGATTGGGAACACGCAGGGATCAGGTCCCTCAAGTTTGACTAACCGCTGAATTACTTGGGGATGGGGCAGATAAGCTCAATAGGAACTGACATCAAAGGATTTGGCAGCAGGCCGAGTCACTGTTGGTTTGACCTCAAACGCCCAAACTGAGGCTCAACTGCATTTCCAACGATTAGCATGATGGCGTCTAGCCCAACAAACAGTGGAAATCCCCCAATGACACCCCATGTAGGGGCAGTCCCAATTGGTTGAGAAATGGGTTCAGGATGCCCAACCCACCCATGCCCAGTTGCTGGGCTGTTTGTTTGGTCAAAGGCGTTGCGTCAGCCACAACTCCCAATTTGCTGGAAGGGAGCTTCGAACTATTATTGATGGTGTCAAATGCTACTATCTGTATGTTGGGGATCATCCCCAACAATTCTGAAAGGGGGTTATTTTTGATGATCACTCTATTGGCTAAATTAAAACTGTCGGCAATTCTGGCTGAAAATCAAATATCATCCCTTTATGACTATGTGGATTCCAATCATTGAGCTTGTTTCCAATAATTTTTAGACCAATTGACTTCAGTTTGCCGATCTTGGCACAGATTTCCCTGATCTGGTGGACAAGTTCAGCTGAGGTGAGCGAGGGCACTATGGGAGGGATCCAAAGAGAGAGCTATTACCCAGCGTTCATCTACCACATGGGCGAGGTTACCCTGGGTAACAAGGGGTACAGCCACCCTTTTCAGAACCTTTTTACTCAGAAATGGGAAGAGAGCCTTATTGACACACAGGGGACGTTCCCGGGACTTACATTATCAATTTTTAGCTGATTACAGCATCTGGAAATAAAACCCTTATGCAATCAAATATCTATTATCTATTTTAAGGCCACTACCATCATAAAGCTCCTTTCATTTATCAAAATTATTTAACTTCTTGTGCAGTTGTAATTTGAGCCTAAGCACTGATTACAACATTTGGTGCTCACTACAAGAGCTACTTTTGGTAGCTTTTTTTCTGTTATAAAAATCAAAAATGTCATATTCTTATGAATGTTCCTGGGTGCCCCCCAGAGGTTTTGTAAGATTAACCCAGCTAAGAAGAGGGCCCATTGAGTTCTAGTCTCATGGGCCTATTTTTTGATGCGTTCAAATGTATTGAAAATACACCTAAGACCCTGCGCCGCCTTAGCAGCCTTGTTTTACTAATAGACAAGGAAGTTACTATTACCAATCTATAATGGTAGCTGGACACTTTAAAAATCTGGTTCAATACAGAGGGCAAATAATCTGGTTTCTAAATTCTCGTTTGATCAAGCCTATCCAGAGACAGGTAAAGGCTGACCAAAAAAAACAAGGTGGAATGGCGTAACTTCAAAATCTTAGTAAAGCGCTCCGCCAAGATGCCAAAAATGCCAACTGTAAGTGTAGACAGAAGCTCATTTAAGATGATCCCTCAGATATAATTCCAATGATCATGTGGAGCCAGTTGTGTCCAACTTTCCTAACGTATTGACCACTGTACCACTAAAACAGTTACTAATAGCCCTGCCTCTGAGTCCACCACTTCTGTTAGTCCTGGTCACCATGACACCAATATTGGACACTCCAGGGATCCGTCCCATAATTATCAGGCAACTGCTCATCACGTTAACCCTGTTAACTTGCCCAAGTTTGATAATTGTGAAAAATATATATACCTTCATGCCTTTATTTTAAATAACTGTGTAAGAATACTACTGATCAGGTAAACTGGCCACATTGATGAATTCATTGGACCCCTATAACCAAGAGTTGGTGATGCCAAAGATATGTGAAGCTGGCATGGCATATCTTAATGTGAAAAACATTATTAACAAGGAGCTAGTAAACAGAACTGATGATACGTCAGAAAACTGCCTTCCTGTCTATCTACTTTAACCCTGGTGAATAAGTATTATCCTATGGACCATTTTTATTATGAAGCCCAGGTGTTGTATGAGGATAAGGTTCTGAGCCACTATGATGCTCAGATCATTTTATGACTTGCCTGCAATCCCTACAAGGGCTTGTATTGGGCCATGTTCTATGTTTTGAATTCTGATATTACTATCATGGTGTTGGGGTTTTTCCCACCTTTCCGACTTCCTAGGTTATCTGCTGGTTTGCTAGGGGATAAGTCCCACTAGCAAATGAATTGGATATTAGGTGATTTCAATTTTGGCTTAATAATGTCCACGATTTTTGGGTAATTCGCCAGGTTTAATCCATCAGGATCAATTCATGCAAATGCCTAAGATCTCTTCTGGCAGAGTTGCTGAAAAATTGAGGCATCTAATAGCTGATCGTTGATCAACTATTAGGACACCAATTGGGATTGGATGGGTTTCATCACTGACTGATTGGGTATTTAATCATATTTTGAGGCGAGTGATGCCACCTACAACTAGCAAATTGATCAGTTGTTTTGTTACTTGCTATAATGGGTAAAGAGTCCCATTATTTAAGCATGTTGATAGTCAAATGTGGTTGGTTTGCTGTGATCAAGCAGAAACGTTAGGGACATGTTTTCTGGCTCTTTCTATTTCAGGTCTTTGGGATGTCCAACGGAGGAATCCATAGCCCAATGGATAAGATTATCGTCAGAAGAGACTTTGCAGATAAATTCAATGGCAACGGCTGCTGTTTCATGACTGAGGTGCCAACAGAGGAGTTGCGCACTGAATTCCTCTATAAATTCCCTAGCATTTTATAATAATAAAGTAGATCAGATCAGGATTTACGTTCAGATAAAAATAATCTCAAAGGTAGATTCTTATTCAGGTGTCACCCATCCTGGGGTTGATACAGGTTTTAGTAATTGATTGGCAAAGTTGAAAGAGGCTTTGTATGGCAGGTAGTTGTTGAAGACATTGGCTTATGTCTAGTACATTGAAGTGAGGAAGAAATCACTGAGATGTAAGAGGTTACCTGATTGAAATGAGAAAAAATTATAAAGAAAAATTGGCGTCTAACTGTTGTTCGAAATTAGCACTTCTTCATCTCTTGATTCAGACCATTCCATTATTATAAAAATGCACCTGATTGAGTGGTAATTGATTATAGAGAAGATGACTGGTTAACTGTTGTCACACATTAGCACTTCTCTATTTTCTATAATAAGTTATTGTAAATTTTATCATTAATATTTAGATCACTTCATATTTTATAATAAGAGATCTTACATGAGATTAAATCAGATCTTACACTAAAATAATTTGATATCAAATTCATATCATCTTCAGTTAATTATTGTTATAGTAAAATAATTTTGGACTCTTTTGTGTGATATGGAGTAAGGGTCATATATCCTTAGAAGAGAAGCAGGCCTTTGAAGTAGTCTCCGCCAACTCAGCGTGACAGGAACTAAGGCTGAGAACCTCTGAATCTGAGAGTGGATTAGGTTCAATCAAGATAAGGGAAGAAGTCTTTAATTGTCAACATAATCATTATTTCATGAATCATTCACAGTTTAGCATTTGTAAAGTGTTATATGTTTTCTGATTATTCTTGGTTAATAACCCCTATAAATATACTAACTGCACAGGTTTAGGTTTTGTGAAATTCTCCACGTTGTATGATAGTAGTTGATATAATTGTTAGTAGTATGGCGACTATTATCCGTAGTTGAATTGAAGTATTAGATTTCAGTCCTATGCTCAGCCAGTATTTTCTCTTGATATACTTATGATGGCCTGAATAGGAATTCGTTTCTCATACCGCCTAACTCAATCTACACGTAGATCCCTGATTATAGTTTCTCTTATTTTGACACACTGCCATCAGCAATCCCCAATTTGATTCAGTTTCTTCTCTGGATCCCCTCTCAGATCCTTACTTTTTATCTTAAAGATTCTCCCAATTATTGCACAAAGCAATAATATCCTTGAAAAAGAATTGAACTTGCAATGGATTCTGATAAAAGTATACTGTAAATTAGTGTACAGTAGTTTGTTGGATTCCTGCCATACATGGATCTCAGTCCACCCGGCCAATTAATTCCTTATCACCTGTATCAACCCAGGATGGGTGACACCTAAATGGAGAGTTGAACCGATCTTTATCTCTTCCAAACTTTGTGTTAGTGTGTGTTCTTTTATTAGTGAATTCTTTAGGGAATTTATAGTGGGGAATTTGGTGCCCAACCCTCAGTTGGCACCTCCTTGATAAAATGGCAGCTGTTGCCATTGAATAACACATCCTCATCTCAGCAGAGATGGTCTTCACCATCCTGGCTAGGATTCTGTCATTGGACATCCTCAAGATCTAAATAGGAAATAGTCAGAAAATGTGTCCCTAAAGTTTTCCTCTCATCCAAGTGAACCAACCATATTTGGCTAGCGTGCTGCTTAGGTAATTGGACTTATTACCCATTAAGGCAGGTCACACTCAACTGATTGTTTTGCTAGTTTCAGGTGCCATCACTCGCCTCGCAACCTAATTCTTAAATTCCCAATTGGTCAGTTATGAAACCTGACCAATCCCAATTGGTACACCTGATAGTTAATCACTATCAGATGCCCCTATTTCGTCAGCAACTCTGCCCGACAAGATCTTAAGCATTTATCCAGATCAATCCCCAATGGATCCAACCAGGCGAATATACTAAAACTCCCTGATCATAGTTACTCTGAAATCAGGGTCAACTGATTTACAATTCACCTCACATTAGGGAATTATTCCCTGGAGATTCCTGGTAATCTAGACAGCTGGAATATGGGCAAAAATCTCAGCACATTCCCCCTCTTGCCTAGATTTCCAGTGAGAAAAGGACTGGGCAGGAGAACACCACTTTGGTCACTTGGTTGAATACTTCATTGGCTTAAGTGGAGAATGATCATCAATACTCAACACTGCTTGGGACAACCTTTGGCATAAGGCGCTCTTCCTCTTCCTTCTTGCTACCGCCTACTCAGAGCGCAGTCCCCACAATCTACTGTTGTGTTGGGATAATTGATTTACTCATGAAGATATTAGTCCCAAGATACAGTTTTCCCCCGTCAGGACATATGACCCGCTGTCATATTCAGGATTCTTGGTCTGGCATCCTCAATTTCCTGATTTTCTCCTCATCCTCGATAGTAGACTCTTACCATCAATGTTTGTTTTGTGGCCCAATTAAGAATGCTCATTTATGTTCACCTTTGTTATTTTCTCTTCATAACATCTTGGCTCATATCATTCTTAATTTTTCTTTGGAGAGCTTATCCCATTAATTTTGAGATTAATTTCTCCAAAATTGGAGCTTAATTGATTTCATAGTGCATAATTTTGACTATCATAAGTCCAACATCCCCCTCTCATCCAGCTCATATGTCAAATTCTAAGTCGCGGTACCAACAGCTGCTTAATAGTTTGTCTGATCAAGATCTTCAGCTCTTCCAGAAGATGAGTCAATCTGCTTGATGGAACCTTTCCTATGGTCCTACCAGGACTCATACTCCTAGTCAAGTACCAGTAGCTAGTCCTTTCATGGAATTATAGGAAATGTTAACCAACCCCACTGAAACCAGGTTAGCAATTGTCTCAAATGACTCACGACCAATCCTTCCTCTGTCATCAATTCCAGAGTTATATTTAAAGACTCTCCTGGATTCAGATCCTTTTTGCAGATACTCCTAACATCATCTTCAAACCTCCTGAAGCAATGCCCTTCAATATTGATCATTCATTCCTCGCCGGATTGGACTTGCTTCCAGAGTTCCTCTTCCAACTTGGTCTATATTACAAGCCAGCTGTCTTGGCCACTGAACTAACCATCAGCAACAGCGTAAATTTCGAGCTCCCCTATGCATAATTAAGGGTCCAAGTCACCAAGTCTTTATCCATAGCTCTGAATTCTTCCAATCTTGAAAACATCCTAGATCAGGATACCAAGCCTATGATCTTTGCTTTTCCAGCCAAGTTCTTTGAAGTTGAGCCACGAAGCTTCCAGCCTCTCCCAGTTTCCATCGCTCTTTACGCTTCAGCTTCCAAGAAGCCTGTAGTCATTGCTTACAGGATACCATTCACTCCTTGCATGACTATCTCGTTTCTGGTGCATCACATTGGTATCTTCCATTGATGACTTTGATAGGGGCATGATTTGGCAACCCCCATCTAGTATCCCTTTCTCATTGCCAGCCCATATGTCCAGTGTTCTTGATGAAGCCCATTGTCAAGCGCTCAAGGCTAGTCTTCAGGCTCTGGTGCCATATCATGATTACTCAGGGTTATTTGACGACTGCCTCTTCTTGTAAGGTTGCTTCCCTCCCCACTCTGGGGTATTGCGTTTGGCTTCTTCCAACATTTCAATTTCCCTTCCCCTAGTTGCTTTCTTGCAGGGATCTGCATCCACTTAACAAACTTGGCTTCAAGTAGGACTAGCCCTCGCTAGCATCCAATCTCACACAGATTTTGACGGGTTATCTACTCCTATTATGATCCATCCTCCCTACCCCATGAGGAGACATAGGTGGAATCATTATTGAATCCAGGATAATCAATAAAAAAACAAAAGTTATAAAGAATATCTATTTTTCTAAGCGATTTCTAATACTTTTTCAATTTTTTTATTAATCTTTTATTTTTTTCTTCTTTTTTTCCATGGGACTTGACCTTTTTTTGGTTCAGCGGTCCATCTTTTTATTTTATTCCCCCAAACTGGATCCTAGGTATACTTAGACCTACCAGTTTTCTATGGTTCAGAGGTCTTACTTTTTTAAAACTTAACCTTCTAGATTGGTTCAGTGGTCCTTATTTTGGACTTGACCAAATCATGAGGACATAACCAACTTATTGGTTCATGGTCCTTCAGGAACTCTTTTATTATTTTTTTCCCTTGATCCATCGCTTTAAATACTTAGCTAGATTCAATTTACTATCCTTCCATCAAAGAGGTTCTTGATGGAGTAGGCGTCCATCACCGTCTTGGCAATAATCTTGAATGGACCTGACCACAACACATCCAACTTGTTTCTTCTCCCAAAACCATTCATATCACAATAGGCAACTCTTTCGCCTATTTGGTATTCTGATAAGGCATGTCAGTTCTGATCATCTGTCATTTTCACTCATATCCTTTCCTTCAAAGTCATATCAAATGATTGCAATTGCATTTTGATCAGGATATTCATCAATCAATTCAGGTACTGCTCGCACTCATCCCTGATGTTGGTTCCACCACTGTATATAAAATTGGCAGTAACGCGTCCTTCCTCCTGTATAACAGCTCAAACAGTGTTTTTCCTGTTGCTGTATGATGACTAAAATTGTAGGCAAACGTCACCAAACTCAGGTATGTTCCCCATGCGGATGTTCTTCCTGCAACCAGCTTCCTCAGCGTCGCAGCCAGCATTTCATTAACTTTTTCCACCAGTCCATTCATCTCTGGCTGGTAGGTTACAGACATGACTCCTTGGATCCACAATATTTCATCTAATTATGGGATCACATGAGACATTAAATTTGTCTCATTGTCACTCAGCAGGACCTGCGGGCATCCATGTCAGTATACTACTTGATCTAGGATAAACTTTGCAGTGCTGGTAGCGTCTACTTTTGTCAGAACCTTTGTCTCGACTTATCTCATCATATGGTTGATCATAACTATGATGTACTTGACTTTCTTTGCTCATCATCAGTGGTCCCATCACATTGATAGACACTGTATGCCAATCAAATTCAGGGTGGACCAGTCGGTATCCAGTCATATTCTTATGTGGCTTGTGCAACTGGCACTCCACACAACAAGCAGATAGTCTGTGACATCATAGTTGATTGACTCCCAGTAGTACAAGCATTTATGGTAGATCGTTTTTCTCAGGCCTTCATGCCCGTCAACCTAATGAGTGGCTTGAATGATAGCTGCTCTTTCTGACAGCTTTGGGAATAGTAATTGCTTCTCATTGATCATCTTAAAAACTTGTCCATCCATGGTCTCAGTGTTTTTCATCACTTTTTGCATTGCATCTTGGATTTCTTGGGGCTCGTTCCTGATTTCTCCGTCAACTACTCTCTGGAATAACTCATCCACCTGCTGGTATACCATCTGGACCATTGGTAATCTTGATAGGCCATCCACATTTTGATGAGAAGCCCCAGCTCGGTGGACAATCTCATAATTGTAAGCCTCTAACTTCAGTGCCCATTGGGTCAGTCATCCTTCTGGTTCTCATAAATTGTGAAGCCAATGCAACAAGAAGTGGTCCATAACCACTTTGAAGCGCGTTCTGTGAATGTACGCCCAAAACCGTTTACAGGCGTAAATGACCACAAGGCATTCACGCTCAGTTATGGTGTAGTTCCTCTTAGCGGCTGAGAGTGTCAAGCTCACATACGCCAATGGATATTTGTTCCCAAGTTCATCTACTCAGCTCAATATGGCACCAATCATCATTAATGAAGCATTGGTCTGTATAATAAATTCTCATTAGTTTGGATATTTCAAAATTAGAGAATCTATCAGTTACTGGTGTAACTCATAGGAGAATTCTGTACTTCTTCATTCCATACAAATCCTTTCTTTGGATCCTTCAGCATATGGAATAAGGGCTCAGTAATTCTAGAAAAATCCTATGTAAATCTTCTATAGTATTTGACCATTCCAAGGAACACTTGGATATCTCAGACACTTTTCAGCACTGCCATTCGTTTTATGGCTTTGATTTTCTGTGCTCACAGCTGCGGCTTACTAGAGTTGATCACGAATCCCAGATATTCCAACTCTTTCCTGAAAAAGTGAAACTTCCTCAGCTTAATCTTCAGGTTGGCTGTGGACAGTCTCTTGAACACTTCCTCTAAGTGTTGCAAATGGTCAGTAAACGTCCTACTGAACACATTAATATTGTTCAAGCACACCAGGACGCACGACAACTTCAAGTCATTTAGTATAGCGTCCATGGCCTTTGGAACGTCGCATATGCATTGCACAGACCCTGGGGCATCCTTATCAGTTGATATAGCCCCTGAGCGGTGATAATCGCACATTTTTCTTATCTCCTCAGGGCTAATCGATTTGCCAATATCCTGATATCAGATCCATCATGGAGAAATACTTCACTTCTCTAAATTGATCTAATGCATCATCAATTCTTGGTAGGGTATATGAATCTTTCTTCAAAATCTTGCTCAGCTTCCAGTTATTGATCACCACCCAATTAGAGCTATCCTTCTTCACAATAAGATCAGACTCTCCATGGGACTCGATGATGGAACTAGAAGCCCTTGCTTCACTATTTTGCTGATTTCTTCCTCCACTACTGCTTCAGCTACCTTTGACCATTGAATCATTATCATCCTGATCGACAAATTTTCCCCAGTATCAACCTTGTGTATCACATCTCTCGTGTATCCCAAGTTGTGATCATCCTGAAATAATTCCTGATACTTTTCAAGCAATTTGAGCACCTCCTCCTGCTGTCCTTCTGTCAGATCAGCGAGTTGCTCTCAATCAACCAATAGGCTGATACTCTTTATTACCACAGCCAGTAATCCCATCTCATTAAGGGTCCCAAAATTGTGGAATTTCCTCAGTTTGGCCATCAGGATTAGATGAACAAATGTGACAATCTGATTCTTCTCAATCTTCATCAGTTTTTTGCTTAAATTCGCCAGGAGAACTTGAATTTCTCCATGGCCTGGCATTATTATTCCAGGAGCCACCCAAGGCACTACTTTGGAATTTTTCCAGGGGCCTCTGACTTCCTTCATAATGGCTGCTTCAGTATCTCTAATGATAACACCATGTTGACTATTATTTTTGATCCTGGCAGTATGGTTTTAGCACTCTTGATCCTCAGCAGAATTCCCAATTTTCTAGGATTTCCATCAGCATCTCTCATCGCTTCCTAGGTCCAAAAATCATGGACCAATATGATCAATTTTTGATATTTTATATATCTTTTTGTAATTATCTTTTTCAATGGGACTTTTAATCTACAATTAGGTTCAGAGGTCCTTCTTTTCCCCTTCATACAAACTGGTTCCTAGGTATATTCTGACCTACCATCTTTCATGGTTCAAAATCTTATTCTCTTAAGAGTTAATCATCTATTTGGTTCAGTGGTCCTCTTTTAGAACTTAACCAAAATATCAGGACATAACCATTTAATGGTTCAGAGGTCCTATGGGAACATTGCAACTATTTTCTTTTAGGTCCAATACTTCCAATTTTTAGTATTGACTGTCTTCACTATATGACCAGCAGGGCTGTTTCTTCATGTATAGGCAACACTTGTCAACTTTGGCAATACTTTTGAATGGTTTTCATTCATTAGGCCTTCAATACTGACTTGTCATTTGTCCAACAGGTCCTAATTCATTTCATATTTTGTCAAATGATTATTGAGTCTTTGTATCTCTCAAAATTGTGAATTCCTCATTAAATGAAAGTTCCACTTGATTGTTCTGATCGTTTTTCTCATAAAAACTATTTTTGCATTTATGGACATCCAAAACGGTGGATTTAAAACCACTGATGGATCTGAAAACAATCCCTTAATCACACAGATTGATCTAGCCTCGTTATCTTCATCCAATTTTGTTCTGAATTGATGATGAACTCGTCTACAGCATTTTCTGCTCATTGACTGAATATTATTAGATCAAACGATTCTCTCCACTATCTTGGATCAGTCAGTTCCTGTTTTGACCTCGTACTCTTTATTGGTATGGCAATCCAATACTCTTAATTGATTGCTTCCCATTTCAACCTCAACCAATATCTCATCTAGTGTTTCATCTAACACCTCACTCCTCAGTACTATTTCAAGTAAACCCAATTTTAACCCAAGTTGGCCCTGCTGATAATCTTCATTTTAAGTTGATATCTGGTGGAACAGGTTTCCTTGCAGCACTAGACAGTTCCATATCTAGGCTGCAAGTCCTTTTCCTGTATCTTGAGTATCTTCTGTGATTGGCTTCACTAGTCACTCACTTCTGAGCTGGGTAAACACAATTTAACGTTATCCACTTCATGTTCTAATTTTCTGTTTTTCTTCTCCAATGATGTTACTTTCACAAGTAACTCGTTTATGAAAATCATGATATTATTGACCCTTCCTCCATCTTGTGACTCTCTCCTCCAAGGCTGCTAATTCTTGATGATCCGCTGAGTTCAGGGCGTTCTGATTAACAGTTGTCAACTCCGTCCATAGTTTTCTTATCTCATCTTTATATGACATCTCGTTCTAATTTCTTCTACTTAACTACACCCCTGTAGTGAGCAGCACTTTGTAAAAATTTATAGGTTTTCTGATTATTCTCAGTTAATAACCCCTATAAGTATATTAACTGCACAGGTTTGGGTTTTGTGCAATTCTACACATTGTATGATAGTAGTTGGTATAATCGTTGATAATATGGTACTATTATCAATAGTTAGATAGAAGTATTGGATTTTGGTCCAATGCTTGGCCAGTATTTCCTCTTGAAATACTTATGATGTCCTGAATATGGATTCGTTTTCTCATACCACCTAATTTGATCTATGCTTAGATACCTGATTATGGTTTCTCTTATTTTGACACACTGCCAGCAGCAATCCCCAATTTGATTCAGCTTCTTCTCTGGATCCCCTCTCAGATCCTTACTCTTTGTCTTAAAGAGTCTCCCAATTATTGCACACAGCAATAATATCCTTGAAAAGAATAGAACTCACAATGGATTCTGATAAAAGTGTACTGCAAAGTAGGTTACAGTATGAGTTTACTTCCTGCCATACAAGGATCTCAGTCCACCTGGCCAATCAATTCCTTATCACCTATATCAACCCAGGATGGGTGACACCTAAATGGAGAGTTGAGCCAATCTTTATCTCTTCCTAACTTTGTGTAGTAGTGTGCGTTCTTTTATTAGTGAATTCTTTGGGGAATTTATAGTGGAGAATTTGGTGCCCAACCCTCAGTTGGCACCTCCTTGATGAAATGGTAGCTGTTGCCATTTGATAACGCATCCTCATCTCAGCAGTGATGGTCTTCCCCATCCTGGCTAGGATTCTGTCATTGGACATCCTCAAGCCTAAAATGGAAAGAGTCAGAAAACGTGTCCCTATCATTTTCCTCTCATCCAAGTGAACCAACCATATTTGGCAAGTGACCTGCTTATGTAAAGGGAGTTGTTACCCATTAAGGCATGTTGCAAACCAACTGATCAATTTTCTAGTTGTGGTGGCATCACTCACCTTGCAACTTAATCCTTAAATTTCCAATTGGTCAGTGATGAAGCCCAACCAATCCCAATCAGTACACCTGATAGTTAATCAACTACCAGATGCTCCTATTTCGTCAGCAACTCTGCCCAACGAGATCTTAAGCAATCATCCTGATCAATCCCCAACAGATCTGACCATGCAAATTAACTAAAACATACAAACATTGTTAACCCAAAATTAGGGTCAACTGATCTCTAATTCACTTTGCATTAGGGAATTATCCCCTAGCAATCCCTGGTAATCTAGTTGGCTGGGAATATGGGCAAAAATCCCAACAGCATTGGGCCATCAATCAAGTTTATTTATTAAACTGCAGATAATAGTCTTTATACTATTATTGCCAATATATTTATTACTATCATGAAACGAAAATTGTGCACATAACTAGACCTGTGCATTTAACTTTTGGAAGCGACAATCAACAAAGCCAGATTTTAACACATTGAAATGGTAAACTACCTCCACCGCTGCACACTTGATTTTGGCGCCCCTATTATAAAGCCTTTCTAAGAAGGAAGCTAGTAATTATTTATTGACCTCAACTACCAACAATGATTTGGAAAAAAGCTTTGGCGGAGTAGAAAAAGAATATTCTACTTTTGCTGATAGTGCAAATATCCCAGTTAACAAACTTAACCATACTGAACACTGCCACATTAGAAAAAAAATATAATATGAGTATAGCGCAAGAGTTCATTATGTCTCCACAGCCACAGGCATACTACAATTTACTTTCCTGAATTAAGCAGATACTCTTGATGTTCAAACGCTTACCAGATCAGATACTCATGTGGAGTGTACATACATTGATATTAGCATATACAATGGTAAAGTTTGGGCTTTTGTGGGCAGCTGGACACCTATCACCATAGCTTCCTTTATGCTAATGAGGAAAATTGAACCTTTCCTGGTGTTTCCCATTGCAAGAATATTGAACCATGGGGCCAAAGCTATTAACTCATTAGGAGCTTATAGCGCCTTGCCAATGGGGTTTAGTACTATAGTGGTGTCTGCTCTGGAAATCATTTTACCTCATGACAATCATGAGCTTCTTATTGGGGGCTCTTTTATGAGACAATATGGCCTCAAAGCTGACTTTAGGAATGATACTTTTGAAAAAAGTGTCAACACTTCCCACTTTAATATACTAGGAAGCATCCCCTGATAGTGAACAGGTCTGATGGTCATAATTACTAAAAGTTCTGCTGAAACAATTGATGTTGATTTGCAGAAACCTAATGTGACTTCAACATGTAGTCCACATAAAGCACCAACCTCACTGATTTATTGTTCTATGAGTCTAAGGGTTTTTTCTCAGGCTTGCACCATATAGTGGATGATAGTGTGTATACTCTGCCTCTGCGGCTTCCAATACAGGAGGATAGTGAAGCCCCATCCCCACTGGAGCTTAAATCCACACTATTTAAACTGTTCAATTTATGCACAAGGGAGGCATCATCCCCCTTAACTGTTGTAAAAAAGTTTAAGAGCGCTTTAAATTTGCCTATAAAATTTAGAAACTAATGGCATTTTGCTATGCTCTGGATGCAGCTTTACCATGAACTCAGCCTCCAAGCCCTTGTGGGAATGGATATTGACTTAACAATACCTGTGGAGCTATATAGTATAACTCTTTCATCACTCCACTGATATAAATTGGATCCCGTTGCTGCCTCTGGAGCTATTTATCCTAATGAGGGGATTAATTTTAGTGTCCTTGGAAAACACCTACTCTTACCTAGTGCACATCAAAAGGCATCATATAATTGCCTTTGTTTATGCGTTGCTTAGCCTAATGACCTTGTCATTTTAAATATAATATGACCCCTCACTCATCTTTGTGCTCTAATGTGTGGTCAATTGGGAGAAATTATGCAACTTAGTTTGGCCAGCCATCTGATTTTATTTTAAATTCTTTATATCTTATTTTACTAAATATTTATCTTATGATAAAGCAAAAGTTTACATTCCTTGGGACTTGACGCCAATGTCAAACTGTAGAATTAGGTTACTATAGACCATCTTTCCTCAGCACCTACGTTCTTTATATGTAGCTATTAGTTGATAGGATTAAATTACTACAGTTTCTCTTGCCTTAGCACCTGACTAGGATTTATACTTTGGTTTGACGCCTTCCCACCCTACCAGCAGTATACTCTGAATCATATATTACTAATTTACCATGGCTTTGCAGCCATGTAAACTCAAATTTACCTTTTATATCATTACTATTATAATTTCCCCCTTGTCCCCAAAACTGGTGTAAAAATTTTTATGGTTTTATAAATCCACAATCCAGGCCAATGGTTACTACCATTTTCAGAATTATCATGCATTTTCTACTATTCTTGAGTACAGTTTATAATGATGGAAGTCATGATTAGAGGGGATATTTTTCATTACTTAGCTGATTGCAGCAGCTTTAATATAAAAACCTTTTACAATTGAATATTTATTTTTTTATTTTAGGGCCACTGTCATCATACAGTTACCTTACTTTATTTAAAGTATTTACCTATGCAGTTGTTGTAACAGGCGGGTGTGTGCCAATATGCAACGGACAAATTGGGCAGTAAGAGCCATGTTACTGACCATACTAGGGACAGGCCTGCAGAAGCCCATCCCCAAACCTGACTGCCATGCCTCATCATTGCCACATATTCTCGTACCACTGTTCCCATGACGCTGCACATCAACAGCAAAGTCTGGGACCAGGAAAGGGCCAAGAACAATGCCAACACCACACTGAGCTCACTGGTTGAGCTCATATTTCCAATCTGATCTGCTTAATATTTTAAATAAAATAATATTTTTTAGCAAGAAAGTTTTAATTTATTCAATTTCTGTTTTTCCTCATAGAAGATGCAACTGCCCTTCAGGGCTGCAACATCCTCCCCTAAATAGTGCCCCACTAGTATGGAATAAGCTCCTCCTCAGTTAAGCTCTTTTGAGCACTGTCCAACACATCATTTGTGAAGATTCCCCATACCACTGGATCACCATCCACGCCGTGCATAAGCCTGGCATCATTACATAGATGTAATTTGGGTTCAGGATAGCTATTTTCTCAATTCTGATCTTCCTGAGTTTGATGCTCTTTGGATCAGGGCCACATTTGGATTAAATGCCACCCAATCCAAAGCAATGTACGGATCAGGTGCCTCCTGATCCATTACAGTTGTAATCTGAGTCTAAGTGCCAGTTACAACAACTGTAATCTTGATAATACTGCCAGTAAAGTTGGATTCACCATGTCATCAGTAATTTCCTATTTTCTCTGCAATATAATAGTGCTGCCAGGTAGGATAGAATATCCAAAATTTTCTGTTACCAAGCTTTAGAAATTCTTACTTCCAATATTGTACTAAATATAAAAATAATCCATCAATCTTCCAGCAGTCCATTTATGAACCTAAAAGTCATAGTTGATCTCTAGGGCCGCCATGTGACTCCTTGTAAGACTTGGAAATTCCATCTTGGTACCATCATCTCAGGAGCAGATGATTCTTAGACTGACCAGCTAATCCACAATAAGATACTGGTATCAGTTGGAAGGTCTTTGGAGTTTTCTGGTAAGTCTCAGGCATAATCAGCTTCAGGATAAAACATTTGGTAGAGTTTGATCTGGACAAATACAATTATTGGTGTCAGTGGTTCACTCTCAGCCTAGTAAAAATGGTACCTGCTGATGTGTTGGCACCAGAGCATTGGTGGATATATCAGTTATTGTAGATACTTCTATTTTAGCTATATATAATAATCAAAGTATTTTTGGGGACCAATCATATATGGTTAATACTAAGATTTACAATATAGTACATTATTCTTATCATGAAAGAAGGGGGTGAAGTTTAAGGCCAGAAGGACAATGATCCCATATAAAACTTCATTCCAATCTGGTACCATAGACAACTCCAAAGTTATTTTTATATTTTACTGTTTTTAAAGTTGGGATTCAGTGTACAACCCCAATAAAGTTATACCATCTTCTGGCAAGATTCCAAGGAGAAGCAAACCAGAGGGTATCTTTATAAGGCTTGTGCCTTAACTTATACCATCTCCCTTTTTAATTATCTTATAAATGTTATCTAAATTGCTAGTATATCATATAAGCTGTAAGTCTATGCATATAAAATCTAATAGCTCTAAAATTCACATATCACTTTACAGCATGCCAGCAGTTAAACTTTAAATTACTAGTATATTTGTAGTAAGAAGTGCAATTATATATACTTGTTTGCTTCTGTATTAACCATCTAAAATATAATATACTTCTTTAATAACTTAATCGTATGGCAAAAGCTTAATTCTATAAATTTGGTATGCTTGGACTACTCTGCAGTAGGATAATCTGTATAATATACCTTAATTAAGATTAAGGTAAACAATAAGGATTAATTCAGGTACCTATTAGATATCAATTTGTGTTACATTATAAGTATCTTAGTTTTATTTTATGAAGCATGATAGTTGCAGCATTTTGTTAACTAAACGATCCAGGGTTATGCCCAAAATAGAACAATATTACGTATTATTATTTTACTTTTCACCAAATATACTTCAACTTAGTAACTATCCCCACATTTTTATTTCTAGACCTATGATTATGCTATAACAATTGAGCCATTGGAAAATTTGAGTTTTTAAACAAAAGCCCAAGTTTTACCTGATATAAGTTTAGATGGCTTAGTGAGATTCATTATGTTAGAGAACTAATAGATTAGCTGGTCAAAACAGCTGATTTAAAATTTTATTTTAAAAAGCGATCTTTATAGCATTACTAAGCATAGTATGTTGCTTTAAGTTCAATCACTTAAGTAAATGCTTAATGATGATCCTTAATCAACCCAGGCTCTTAAATATGACTTCATGGGAAAAACATTCCATCTCTCAAGTGCTGCTTACCTTACCGCATCAGCGCGGTCCATATTTTCTCTATTGATAAAGAATCATTCTAAACTATCAAAGTTACTGGGATTATCTGCCTTTCATTCGTTGAATTATTTGATTTAAGGTTATAATGTTTTTAGAAAAGAATAAGCTAAAATGCAATCTACCTTCCAAATTTGCTTCAATTTCCATTAAGTTTATGCTTTCTCCGACCATTAATTTTAAATCCATTAAAATATTTGGCACGGAGAGTAAACTCACTTGAGACGTCAATAATTGTATAAACATAGCAAGACAACGATACCTATTATTTTGCTGATTAAAAGCTGGAACAAGGAACGGTGATAAGATAAAGCCAAAAGCTTACATAGCACAAATTGCCTGTATTCTGAGTTGATATTGACAAAATGAAAAAATCGTACTTGCAAGCGCGACCAAGAGTGATTTAAAAACACGTTTAGTAAAAATAAATTAGCTTTATATAAATCATGCTTGCAGGCTAAGTGACAAACCTGGCGGATAACGATATAAGCTTAGTCTAATGATCAAAAATTTAATGGTTGGCATGAGGAAAGTTGATTTACAAGAACAAATTGGCTATTAAGTTCCATAACTATTTCTTTAAGCTAAAGCTGTAGCTTGGTTCCTTCAATCAACCATAGGATAGATATGGGAAAAATTTGCCAATAGGATCCAAATTTGTATCCTAAAAACCTAAAAAATTAGAAGGGACCAAACAATTCATATTACCATATTTAGCCTGGGATTGCCTTTTGGAGAGTTTGTTCGCGGCATACTGTTCTTGAAGTTCAGCATCGCGCATCTGAGCTTGATGGGCCAAATACATAATGTTATGCGTGCGTTTCTGGTTAGAGGTTGGAATATATTCTAGCTTGATGGAACTTGAGGGCGTTAAAGCACTCGCGTGTAGGGTACGAGCTTTAATGGCTTCAGCAGAGTTAAGTTCTTTATTAAGATTAACTTCCTGAATGTGAATAGGTTTGTCATGCTTCCGCATCCCACCAAAAATTTTCGCGGCCTCTCTAGGGAGGCGAGTCATATCTTCAGGCAAGGCGGGCGCCTCTGTCACTTGCGATGCAGCATACAAATCGGCTGAATAATCGTACCCATAGTAATATTGAGCCTCGGGTTTATAACCGGAGGCTTCAGGAGCTGGCACCTCGGAAGGAAGTGTTTCGGGGATAAGTCTCTCGTTCACATAAGTATCCTGGATTTCATCCCCTGAAAATTAATTAAATTCATTTTCGAATGCATACCTATTGGGAAAAGTGGCTCTGAAGCTGATTGGGACTTCTCTAAAGCACCGGCCTGTTTAAACTTTACAGTATGTGGAACAAATCCCGTCACTTGCGGGGGCTTTTTCATATCCTTGCTAGCACTCGCTTGGGGCTGCTCTTGTGACTTATCATCTTGCGCCTTAGGTGGAGGTAATACATCAAATAGCGAAGATCCCTTCCCTTTGAACTTAAGCTTCGAGAAAGTGATTGATTCGTAGTGGCTTTTTGCTGATGCTTTTCTAATTGTGGTGTTTTCGTCATCCGAATAATCTTCACTAAACTTTGGGGCCTCAAGGACTATTCTGAGCGGCCCTACACTTTTTTTGCTCTTAGCAGAATCGCTTGCATCTTTAGTATCCACATTCATGTTACACTCATTCCTTCGCGAATGATTAGAGCTGGAGCTCGTTTCGCTGTCAGAAGAATAATCCGCCACTAAACCCATCCTCAGTGAAAAATAGGGTTGCTTTCGATTTTTGAAACTACTAAAAATAAAAGGTTAAGGAGAATCGCTTGCAAATGATAAACAATAAACTAGAAAAAACAGTTTACAACTAAATGCAACCACAAACTTGGGCCAAAATTAACGGCGAAAATCGGCATCCAAAAACAAGTACGAACATACAAAAAAATCCCCTCAAATAAAAGCACTAACGTGTCAAGCTTGAGACGCTTGTAAAATCCTTCGCTAAATTTGTTAGAAGCGTCTAGTTTAGCCTTAAAAATGGTGCTTAAATTGAGGTTGATCCCGGGTCAGAGACCCGTTACAGAAACCATATAAACAAAGTGATAATAAGGGCCACTAAACCTTAAATGATTATTCAGACGCTAAAGTCACCTTTGCCAAGCACCTTAACACCGATAAGCCTTCTTCTTGCCCTATTTACTGAGCTATAAGCTTCAAAGGTCAAATAATTTTTAAAGGGGGTTCAAAATTCTCCATAAATAAATACAAGATAAACCCCATAACCTTTTTTCATAAAGCGAATGACAAAAGCAAAGTGCTTCTTAAACTATTTGAAGCTAGAAAATAGTTGGAACATAAAATACAAAACAAGCATGAGAAAAAACGGATATAAAAAATCTTGTACCTAAGCTTTTTTTCTTTACGTGAGCAGAGCTATTAAATTAAGGTTCGTTTATTCAAACCTAAAACCTCTTGCAACGTTATGCTTGATTAGTAGGGTTCAAAGAACGCCAGTATTAGAAATGCAATTTGATAATTGCTTTAAATTATTTCATTGGAAGATACAAATCGAACTTTCAGGCTGATTACCAATAACTATTAGGTTAAAAGCGTTACTCAAACTCCGCCATAAGTTGTAAGTCAGCACCTTAAATCGCCAACAGGTTACAGTTCATTCATTCTATAGATATCTAGAGATCAGCTCGAGTTATCAGTTTTTATGCTACAAGCTAAATAAAATTTATAAATACGCAATATCTCAAATTAAATTAACATTTTCTCTCTGCTAGAGAAAAAGGTCTTGAGAGACTATAAAATTGATAAAATAAACATTTTAAACTAAGCATCTAAAACCAAATAGCTTAACTAGGTTATCCAGTATGATATCTTGATAACATATTTATTTCAGGACATACCTATCTAAAATAACATTTGACTACCAGCTTTCTTAATCTGCAGTCCTACTATTTTAGTAAAAATTGTCAAACAGATTAGAATATGATAAACCTTCCAAATCTTATTGTTACCTAGTATAGCAAGTATTCTGTTTTGTCAAAGCCTGCCTAACATGTTTAAGATTTAAACCTAGCCCCCATCTGATAGTTTCTTTTTTAACTCAGGTAAACCCTTAACTGGGAGTTCCAATGATCATTGTCAGACAATTAGACGTACAGATAGTTTAAAAGAATGTTTTGGCGGAAAATGATCCCAAATTTAATAATATATTGCAGTTTAGTTCTCGGTAGTATTCATTTGATTGAAGGAATAATTTTACTTCTTGCAATCAACTAAATGATTCTACCCCTTGCAATCCACTGAAAACCTCTGATCAAGTTGGCAAGGGCACCCTGCAACCCCAGCAGAATTGGCATACTGATGCAGAAGTCTGCCCACGCCCTCCCTTGAATTTGGTTCAAATTTCTAAGCAAAAACCACCCCTTTTATCGACCTGAAGTGGGTTCAGGGAGGTGAAAATATTTTCAATATATGTGATTGGACCAACTATATTAGATCCTTAATAAATGGTTTTATCATACCTAATATCTATATCTTACCCAAACTTCAGTCAAGGTGAGGTAAAGAAACTTTCAAGAGCTCTGATAGGCTCAATCTTCATTTATCTAGAATGAGCCACTCTCCGCCTAACCCAAATCCTCAGTATTTCACTATTATTCCAAAATAGCTTAAATACAAGGAGGTAATAATATAATAGGATTCACTTTTACCCCCACTTTGGAGTTAGATAAATTTATTATAAAAACTACAATCTGTCTGTGGTATATTTACCCTTAAACTTTTAAATAGCAGCTAAGAGTAAAAGACTCTAGTACCTGCAACATTGTTAAAATCCTGCACAAAAAGCACCAGTGAGAACAAATATTCTCAGGATTCCAACAAGTGGTTTCACTACAGGGGAGCCTGTATACCACAATCTTTAGATAAAATGGAAGGCGTTAGGGTGAGTAACCCTCTCGCCATCCCCACTGAGACTGAACAAGGTTAAATGCTTTGGAACAGCAGCTAGCTAGTGCTTTGTCTCACCCTAAAAATACTTGAACAGCGCCCTTACCAAGCCTCTCATGGGGCTGCTCCTGCTGTCCCAAAACCCACCTTTCATGACAAGTTTACCTAGAGAGGGTAGCATTACCTCATTCCTCTTTGTCTATGAGTCATTTATGGAATAAATGACTGAACATCAAAAAATTAATAAATCCTCCCTTGCCTGAGTTGCATGGCTCAAGAGGTGATGGTTCCAAATATGGCCACTTTCCACACTTGGGCGGAGGTTAAGATCCCCTTATTGACAGTTTGGCTCTGTGCAAAGTTTATATAGGAGGAAACAGGTTTTATGTTCCTCATAATGCAGAAAGGGAATTGATCATCTCCTTTGTTGATCAAACTTATAGTGAATCTTATCCACTATTACTTGCAAAGATGTTACCCCTTGATGACACCGTTGCTGTCATCTTGACTGTATTTGCTTCTAACCTATCTTTGGCATTAACATCTCTTTATTAAAATTCACCTTCCAGAATGTACATGATATAAAGGAGGCTCTGCTAGCGGTGGCTGTTTTCTTTGGATTTGAACTTATGCCAGAAGCCCTGAGGCAAGAGTCCACCATGACTTCTTTAGCCTACCCATGGCCGTCTCCCTTGGGGAACCTGTCACCTCAGTGCAGCTCAAATGAGATGTTCCTCCGCCACGTGAGGTTAGACAGAGTATATCAGCAGTGACTGGGCAGCGCTCCCCTTCATCATCTGCCCCAAAAGTTGTATTGAGCCTTTAAGTACAACTTTGCTGCACTCTACTCCCTCCTCCAAGCAGCCTCACAAAGCAATTAAATTGTCACGTCCCCCTAAGGAGCCTCTTATATCCTCCTTGGCCTCTCCCCTGTACATTTTATTGGAATTTTGTGAGAAATTCTATAAGCAGGTGTGATGAAGGCTATAAAATTATTAGTTCCGTGGCTCTAGCAAAGATTGGCACAATTGCAACAAAGTTATTAATTCTGTTGCTATAGTTGGTTTTAATCAGAAATACAAAATCCTGTAAGCAAATAGACCAAAATTAAACTATGCGAGATGAGAATTTAGGTACTTTATTAATTAAAGACTAGAGATATCTATAGGGAAAATGTAGTGGTTCTTCACGAGGATTTCCTTGATTTGCCTGAGGTAAGATCTTTCCTACCAGAGGACCAATATTGTTGATTATCATTATTATTATAATATTCGTGATGATCATATCTAATAGAATTCTAGTTGGATGCGATTGACCTTCTTAATGAGGCCTAGCCCCTTTGAAATAATTAGTCATTTCAAGTTGCTTGGCCATCTCAAATTACTGAGTTTCTTTGTGTTGATTAAATTTAGGAAGTCATTAACTCCAAAGATTCTTTCTTTGGTCAAATTGAGAATCAGAAATATTAGGTTTATATTTTTCCATCTTATTAGACTGAGATATCAAAACTCAATCTAGAGTTTGTTTGGTCGTCCTAGTTGTATCTCCAACATATTTGTAGCCCAAGACCTGCTCCACTGGGCCAGCTATACCCACTACTCAAGAGCGCCAACTTTGAGTCATTGTTGTTGCCGCATCCTCTCTAAAAGCTAAAAGGATAGTTGAGCGCCACATGGATATCTCATGTAATGAGGAAAGCCATGACCCTAACCTCTTTCTTATGAACCTCTGATGTGCATAGATAACCCCTCTGATGACAAATCTGAAGGGGGTTGTGAAGACGTTGTGTACTATGTTCTAGGAGCCCCAGTTAAAGTGGGGCTACCAATCAGGTGAACCCTAAATGAGTAATTATGGCCATGATACCCAACAGAACTTATCTCCATCAAGTGTTGAGGGGTTCTGAGGTTAATGATACTGCCAGTGATGCTGACTAGTTAATTGCCTTGCTTATCCGAGCTAAGAAGCATGTTCATAATTTTTAATCTATCCAAGACAAATACCCTGAGACAGCTCAAAGACTAGCATCCACTTTCCATCTTAAGGAGATCCTAGCTCTCTCTATAACCTTGTTGGAATTTTAATCAAGGTGGAGGTCATCATCAACAAAGGCTGGGTTATGGCTATCCTTGACACTGGATCCCCAGTGAACGTGGTCTCTTCAAAACTTATCAAAAAGATAAAGCTGGCCCCCAACTTGGAATAAACCCAAGAGTTTGTAACTGCAGGCCCAATTAGCACTATTACTATTGGGGAATACTTCTCGTTACCTGTCAGATTTAAGAAGCTTGTCCTGTCAACCCCAGATATGGCCTTGACTAGTAATACTTATGAGACGCTCATTGGTACCCAATCTATGCTTGAGTATGATGTAATCATCAACCTGAAACAAGGCTATCTCTCTTTGCTTAACTATAAGGTCCCCTGGTTCTAACCAATAATGAACCAATAAAAAAGTATACATTTTGTTTAGTCAATTACCCTTCATCCGCATTATTATTACACTATATGTTGGCGGGGCAAAATACAAAGAAGTTGTCTAAATCTGTGGAAGCTCTAGAGGACATTCCTTTTTATGCGTCAGAAGAGGTATTTGTTAAAGCTGTTGAACAAAAGGTAACTGATACCAATATCACCCTGCAACTCACCCACAACTGCTTAATACACCTAACAAATATTGATGGAATAAGTTCCTTAGAGCCTCAAGTATTGCCAGGCATACTAGACTCAGCTTATCAGCGACCTATCAATATCCTACTGGGGAATCTTACCAGTAAGGACATGATTGTAAAGAAACATCATGAGATTGGAAAAGGTCTGCTGATCCCAGTTGAGTATATTGAACAATTCCACTCCATATGGTCTATGTCAGATATGGGCCTACCTGAGAAAAAATGTTTTGTACTCTGCCTGAAGTTCATATCTCTTATGAACTAACCTCAGCCAATCTGGAAAAAGTCCAATCCTTGCTAGACACCTACAGTGACATAAAATCCAAATCTGATAGTGACTATGGGCATATGAAAGGTTGTAGTCATACTAATGTTGGGGATGCCTATCCCATCTGATCCAAACCATATTGTAAATCAAAGGTTAGAGAGCAATAGATGATGATGTTGTCATGGAGTGTGCTGATAGTTTCAATAAGGCTGACATAAAACTCTGGATGAGTTACCATATATAAACCAGGCCAGAATGCCGCAGGCACAGCTGTCCAAATTGACATGTTAAAAATGAGTAAATCAGCCATAAAGGCCATCCAGGTGTGCTTAGACAAGAGATCATTACACTTTTTGATTTTTTAAAAAACAATTAGGGCTGAAAGTTTGGGGTTTTATAGATTTTTATTTAAAAAAGGGAATTTTAAGAATTGGAGTGATAGCAGTACCTGTTGGGGACTGCTGCTTATAATCTTGCTGGGATAAATTGCATCATTTGCACAACTGCCAGCAGGAATAAATTTGAACTAAGATTTTGGATTGTACTCAGATCTAATTTGTAACTGACATGGGTCCAGACTGCTTAGCAGAATTTTTTTTGCTCATTACTCAAATTTAATGTTTTTTTGTTGTGCGCATGCATTTGCTATGGTGGTGACATTTTGGGCGGATGGCAGGTTGCACACATTGCTAAGCCATATAAGGCTGGACCCAGTTGGTGGGGGAAGGTGTTGATCACCCCCGTACCTGTTGGGGGCAGGTGTGATATTGACACAATGGCAGGATCTTGACGGGTTTGAGATGTTTTACGCAATTTTATCACCTCATGGCAAACCTAAAATGTTTTCCACCAGCTCGGTGGAGGATAATGCTGGGAGAGGCACTGCAACCCTCAGGGGGTACGCCATGACTCACCTCTCATCCACCACATGGACCATATTGCCCTGGGTGGTGAGAGACCCAGGTGCCAGCCTTTGCCCCTTTTTTGAGTGGAACAGGAATTGTTACAATTCCAAACAGAGTGTTTCCTGTTTGATACTTAAATTACCCTTCCTTTTAGGAAGGTTTGAAGCACCGCCGCCAGAAAACTGAGCCAATAAAATAGACTCATAGGCCTTAGCGATTGATGGCCAAGATTGCAGCGACCTTAGGATGAGGGCAATGGACTTTGGAATGTGCCATATGGAATGATTCCACCAACTCGCAACAGTTGACATAATCATGAGCACTGACCAAGATGTTTTTGTATGAAGGGAAACCCTTTCAAGCCACCAGGTACTGAACTGAGCGGCAGGACTGGCACAATACCAAAATAGCGTCCACCTCATATTCAACTGACCCTTACAAAATGACGAGTTCCGGATCCTTGGGTGAGGTACCTGTAAAGGGAGAAAGCTGGGAGGCTTGGAAAACTGGATGCTGTTCCAGTGTGGAGGGAGCGCCAAATAGAATGAGCTATTACCCACATCTTCAACAACCTCATGATATCATAACCACTTACTGGCAAACTTCCATGAGGGGGTCTTGATGCACATATGGCAGGTGTTAAGCATTACCTGCGAACCTACTTTGAAATTGGGAGAGTGCAGGTGCTTTTAGTCAGCAAATTGCTTATAGTCAGCAACCGTTTTGGTAAGGTATTCATGTACCAGGGACTGAATAACCCAAATTAGTTGAACATGCTTGGTCGCTGCGGGAACCTCAGGATGAAGACAGGGACCAGGAGAGTAGGAAGGGCTGTACCCCAATGTTGCTTCATATGGAGAAACCCATGGAGGTGTGTGAGGCATTATTGTAGGCAAACTGAGCCAATGGAAGATAATCCGCCCAGGTGTCCTGTGCAGTGGTGGCATAACACTGGAGGTACTGCTCCAGGATTTGATTAATGCGTCCTGTCGGCCATCCAATTAAGGATGATATGCAGTGGATTGGCATTATTGAAGTTTCAGAATGTACAGAAGAGCCTTCCAAAAGCGTGCAGTAAACTGCGGCCCCTATTGCTCATGACCTCCTGGGGTAAGCCAAACATAGAAAAAACATGGCGGACAAAATGACGAGAAGTTTCATCTGAGGTGATAGAAGTTGATCAGGAGTTGTACAAAGCAAATTTGGTGAACTGATCTATAATGAACATTATCGCATTATAGCTATTTGAGGTAGGGAGATCAACTACAAAGTTGACTGACACTGACGTCCATGGCCCCTCAGCCTGTTGCAGTGGGTGGAGAAGTCTGATTCGCCCAAAGCAGTCCAATTTTGTATGTGCACAGGTCATGCAACTCGCTATCCATTCAGGAATATCTTTGGAGATTCCAAGCTAATTGTATGTTCATTCCACCAAATTAAGACACTTTTTCATGCCATGGTGACCCACTACCAGTTGATCGTGATGAGCCTGTATTACTTTGGTGCGAAACTGAGGAGGGACCCACAACCAAAACTGAAACATAATTTCTCCCACCCCCATCAAGTAGTGGGAGCGCTTGTGCACCAGATCTGCAATCTTCACTGACAGCTCAAAGCCTTCAGGACAAGTCAACTGGTGAGCCAAGACTTGAGCTTTTAGGGGGCGGTTGGGTCTGGATCTTCTGATAAAATTACAGGTGGGGTAATGGATAATATTTGAGTTGGCAAAATCACAGTGATGAGCACTTGCTCCTTTTCATCTGTGAGACATAAAGCGGGGTTTTGGCTCGGGAATCAGGGAGAATTTTCAGTGACCCTTTTACAAACTCATACTTAAATTTAAAACTGCATAGGTCACGGTACATATGGTCCTGATGGTGTTCCAACTTTTGCAGTTTATGGAAGTACACAAGAGCTTGGTGGTCCATCTGTACTGCCACCTCATGCAAAGCGCCCTGCAGGAGGTACCGCCAATGGGTTAACGCCATGATACAGTTACCAGCTTCTTGTCATAAATAGCCCAGTTCTTCTTGGTGGACATATACTTGTGGGAAAAATACGCTACTGGATGCTTCACACCATTGTATTACTGCAATATAACTGTTCCCACTGAGCAGAAGAGGCGTCACATGCAACAATGAAGGGTTTGGTTGTGTCATCATGCTTGAGCACTTGTGGCAACACAAATAACTGCCTTATAACTTTAAATGCCTGCTGGCGTTCTGCAATCCAATGAATTGGGATATACTTTCTGGTGAGGGGGTACAGCGGCGCAACCAATTGTGAGAGGGCGGGAAAAATTTCTTTAAGAAAATGATGGTGCCCAAAAAGCTCAGCAGCTGTTTCTGGGCGCTGTGGTGGGCTACTAAAGGATGGCTTCAAGTTTGCGGGGCGGAATTACATAACCATCTTTTAAAAGCAAGCTGCCCAAGAAATAACCTCATTGCAGAAGAATTTACCCTTTGACGGTTTCACAAATAGGCTCACATTGTGCAGAGCGTCAAGCACAGCCTCCAAATATATGGCTTGCTGTTCAGGGGTTGGGGAATGAACTAGGATATTGTCAATGTAAGTAATCACACACGTGTTGCGTAGATTACCCAGCACATCATTGATCATCCGCTGGAACGTGGCAGGCACATTCTTTAGCCCAAAAGGCATGACACGGAACTGGAATATGCCTGCCTTATCCAGATAGCAGTAAGCCATTCCTGATCATTGGTACCCGTATTTGGTTAGAGGCGTTCACCAAATCAAGTTTAGAAAATACTCTTAACTGCGCAATTTCTTGGGAAATTATTTATTCCAACGGAATTGGGTAGAGGTGTGGACTGTGATATTTTTGAGGTGACCATAATCCACACATGGGCGCAGTTAGACGTCAGCCTTTTTTCAAACTCAATGGGAGAGATGACTGGAGATGTCTCCTTGAAGAGCCGTCCATTTACAAGCATGTCATCAATTCACACAACTAGGGCCAAAGTTTTTTCCAGTATATGAGGATATTGTGGGCAATTGATGTTGACCACCTCCACTGTTGAGCAGAACTTAAGGTTAAAATTTTAATGTGGCGGAGGTATGCAGCTTTTTACATATCAAAGATCCGCTTATACGCCATCAGAGAAGGGGAAAATCAGGAGGCAAGCCCATGGGTGTAGCGAGTGTGAAAATGGTACCTCTTTTCCATGCTTTACCAAAAATGTCAGGGAGCGGGAGCTCACCACCACCTTGGGCATTTTCAAAGAGTAACATGTTTTTAACCATGTTATCCTTCACTTGTTGTCTCTTCACCAACCCACACCAAGGATAACTGGGAATACTAGGTCAGACATAACCAATAATCCCAGAATTTAAAATTGCCCACTTGGAATGGAACCGGATGATGCACATTGTAAGATGATTGTACATTGGACGATGCAACCTATACCTCCAGCCCAACCTCCAAGTCCAACTTCAACTGATGCGCCAATTTCAAACTCATGAAATCCTGGCCGCCCCTGTGTCTATCAGGGCCTCAAATAACACCTGGTGTGCACTCAGATGGATTTCCACTGGTAGCAGGAAATAGGCGTGGTTCTGCTTGTAGGTGAGTGTTTTTGGAGATGCTGAACTAATGGCAGTAAACAATGGAAGGAAGGAAAATTTAATATTAACTCATTATGGCTTTCTCCAGTTTTGTTAGCAGAAAACATAAAGAACAAATTCAGTTTCTTAACGTCCTTGCCTATGAGGGCCAGGATAGGGCTGAACTCTGCCAAAGGGAAAGAGGTTGGGTGCTGTTTTGGGAAACCCCACATGACATCCCACTCAAAGGACAAGATGGAGAGGGCCAGAACTATGGGTCGCTCCATTATGTCATGGTGCGTGCTGATAATTTTACTAAGACTGACCTTGAACTCTGGGTGAGTTAACTAGAGCCTAAGCCAGAATGCTGCAGACACAGATGTCCAAATTGACATGTTAATAATTATTAAACCAGTTATGAAGGCCACCCAGGGGGTGCTTAGACCAGAAACCATCACACTTTTTGCTTTTTTAGATAAATACTTAAGGCTGAAAGTTTGTGGTTTTATTGATTTTTATTTAAAAAAAGGGAAAGTTTAAAAATTGGAGTGACAGCAGTACTTTTTTAGGATTCGCTGCTTATAAGCTTGCTGGGAAAAATTGCATAATTTATGCAACTGCCATCAGGAATAAATTTGGACCAAGCTGTTGGATTGGGTTCCAAGATCTAATTTGCAACTGACATGGGTCCAGACTGCTTAGCAGAATTTGTTTTTTGCTCATTACCCAAATTTAATTTTTTTGTTGCATGAATGCATTTACTATGGAAGTGAATTTTGGGCAGATGACAGGTTGTGCCCAGGGCCAAGCCACATAAGGCTGGACACAGTTGGTGGTAAAGGGGTTGATCACCATTTACCTTTTGGGGCGGGTGTAATATTGACACAATGGAAAATCTCAGTGAGTTTGAGGTATTTTGCGCAATTTTACCACCTCATGGAAAACCCCCAAATGTTTTACACCTGCTTGGCGGAGAATAATGCTTTAGGAGGCACTGCAACCCTAAGGGGGTACGCTGTGACTTACCTCTCATCCACTACATGGGCCATATCACCCCAGATGGTGAGAGGCACAGGTGCCAGCCTCCACCCCTTTTTTTAGCGGAATGGGAATTGCTCCCAATCCAAATAGAGTCTTTCTTGTCTTATACTTACAGATGGAGCTCAAACAGATGTAAAAGCTGGGTTACTGATACCCTCTCAAAGCTCATGGACATCACTTCTTTCACTTATAAAAAATAGATGTCATTGGGTTGTGATGAACTTCTGACAGCTAAATAACTCATGAAGAATAATAATTATACTATCCATCAAATTGATGATACTCTAGAACAACTCTTTGGATCTAAGTTTTTTCTGCAATGGATTTAGCCAGAGGATATGAGCAAATGGACCTTTCCCCCCAAAATCAGGTCTAATATGCTCTTATTTACAGTGAAGTCTTATTCCAATCCATCTGCCTACCACATGGGTTGTTAAATGAGCCTGGAACTTTTCTGCGAGCCATGGATCACATTCTACAGGACCTCAAGTTAAGTTATGTGATCATCTACCTGGATGATATCACATTCTTCTCTAAAAACTTAAATGATCATCTTGCTCATCTAAAGCAGGTTTTCCAACGCTTGTGTGCATCTAACATAAATTTAAAGCCATCAAAATAAATTCTTCCAAAAAAACATTAGATTTCCTTGGACACACCATCTCACAGGATGGGATTCAGCCCGTCTAAGACAAGGTTGAGACTTAATCCAAAATTTATGCTCCCAAAACCCTGCGTGATATCCAGGTGTATTTGGGTATGATGGGAATTATCATCAATTTATCACCAAGTTCTCTCAACTGAGTGTGCCTCTCATTTGACTATTAAATAAGAACACCCCTTTATATTGGGGTGATGAGCAAAAGGCCACCTTCAAGACGCTAAAGCAGTTATTTTATGAGCGTCTTATCCTGCGCCACCCAGATTATGGTAAACATTTCCTCTTCTTTACTGATGCTTCTGAATACGCTGTTGGAGCCATTCTAGCTCAATTGGATGATAATGGCGTGGTTCACACCATCTTTTATTTTCAGAAAGATGTGACCCAAAGCTGAACACAATTACAGTGTCACCGAGAAGGATTGCCTTGCTGTCCTGCCAGCTGTAAAAGATTAACGCTCTTTCTTAAAATGGAACTCTCTTCACTATTGTTACTGACCACGCCACCTTATAGTGGTTACAGAATATTAAGGATCCCACTGGGCTGTTGACTCGTTGGACATTAAAGCTTCAACAATATGACATGAAAATTGAGCACCAAGCTGGAACCCACCATATTAATGTTAATGATTTGACTCATCTGCCTATCCTTTAAACGGATAATAGTGAAGCAGAGAGGCTTCATGGCCTCTTTATGACCCCTGACGCCTGATATAACAAGGATGAAACCGTCAAGAAAATGTTAGCATATTACTCTCACACACTAAGGTGGAGAGCGGGAAGAAATACAAAAAGGTAGAGGCGAACTGGTTGCCCAATCTTTGACCTTCTGAGCGAGGACCTGTGATCATGGAGGCTCATTATATTTTTGGGAACAGTGGAGTTCAGAAAACCTATAAAAGGGCTAAAGATTGGTATTATTGGGAGGGAACCAGGGAATCCCTTGTCAAAGTACTGGTTGCAATCCTAATCTGTAAAAAGCAATCCAGCCTCAGGACTAAATATCAATGTCAACTTACTATGCCTCAACAACCATCCCATATGATAATATTAGATGTGGTTGGTCCCCTACTCCAAACTATGAGTGGGAATCAATAAATACTAGTAGGAGTTGATCACTTTATAAAATGGGTTAAAGCTTTTGTTCTCCCTGCTTAAACTTCTAAAGCCACAGACACCTTCCTACGTCAATATATATCTTCATCAGTATGGTTGCCCCCAGGTCCTACTTTGAGACAAAAGGAAAAAAATTAACCTCCAGAATGTTTAAGATCTTGGCTATTCCCATGGGAAGCCAACAACTTTTTTAGCTCCCTAAAAACCTTCTACAAATGGTACTGTAAAAAATAAAAAGGAACTTTGGTTTTCATATTACAAAAAATGGCTAGATCAAATCCTTTACACTAGGATTAACTTTTCCTGGCGCTCTCATGGCCTATTGCATTAGCTACCATCAAATTCTTAAAGTGTATCCATTCTGAGTCTTATATGGTCAGGAACTAGGAGTGCCTGCTCTGTTAGACAAAGATGTCTTCTCAGCTAGGACTGACGATCCTTAAAATTCCTAAAAAAGAGTATCTTAACACATCATTCAGCTGCAGTCTGATGTCATGACTTACCTTACTAAAACTGTCACTAAAAAGATTGAGCAGCCAATGAACATAGACAATCTCTCCCCTCTTTTCAGATATCAGATTTTGCTTTATATTATCACAATTTTATCACCCCCAAAAACGGCAGGTTGGGTTCATCTGGGAAGGACCCTTCAATGTCAATTACAAGAGGAGTAAAGAATATTCCATCAATTCTCTTGTAACTGAAGTCGCTATTAATAGAGTCCATGAACGATTATTACGCCCTTATTCCTCAACCAGCATCCTTGAAGGGGGATGTTGGACAATTTGTTTGGCTAGTTTTAAAGAATGTTTTGATAATTAATAGTCCCAAATTTTATAATATATTGTAGTTTAGTTCTCAGTAGAATTTGTTTTATTGGAGGAATGTTTCTACTCCTCACAATCCATTATAACCTTCAATCATGTTGACAAGGGGCACCCTGCAGCACAAGCATAATTGGCATATTGATGCAGATGTCTCCCCACGCCCTCCCTTAAATTTGGTTCAAATTCCTAAGCAAAAACACCCCCTTTTATGTACCAGATGGGGCTCAGGGAGATAAAAAGATTTTCAAGATGTGTGATTGGACTAACTATATTATCTTTACTGAATGTTTTTATCATACCTACTGTCTAAATTTTACCCAAACTTCAGTCAAGACGAGTTAAAGAAACATTTTGGAGCTCTGATATGCTCAATCTTCATTTATCTAAATGCGATAAACTCTGCCTAACCTGAATCCTTGGGTATCTCACTTTTAGCCCTCAAGTAGTTTAAATAATAGGAGACAATAAATCAATAGGAGATCGCTTCAACCCCCAATTTGGAGTTAAAAAATTATTATAAAAAATACCATCTATCTGTGGTATATTTTTCCTTAAACTTTTAAATAGTGACTAAGAGTGTAAGATTCTAGTATCCACAACTTGTTAAAACCCTGTGCTAAAAGCACCAGTGATCACAAATATCACCAGGTTCCAATTTTCATTACTCTCAAAGATTAGATAAAGCACCCTCTTAGTCCTCTAAATTTTTGATTATTAAAGTTATTAGTTGCTATAAGTTGTCATGGTGATGGATGATGAGAAAAAGTCTGGCCATACAACTGGGTATGTTAGTGCCCAGTGAATGGCCCAGAATACCAAGGGCTCATCTAACCTAGTTAGTTTGTACAGGAACGTGCTAGGGGTTAAGTAGGGAGTAATTTTATTCAAAATATAAAAGGCCACATAACCAGCTAGAAGGTGGTAATGGGGGCAACCGTAGTCTTACTGCGGCGACCCACTTAGGTGGGAGAAGCATATAGTTTGACAATCCTATTAAGCTTCATAATTGTTGGTAGTTGTATAAGAATGGATCCAAGTGTAGGAGGAGATATATCAGGTGGATCACACCACATTAATGGTGGATTAGCAGAGCATTTTATAATTGTAGGTATACATGGCATGCTTAACAGATTGGCAGGCAGGGTTGGAAGAACAAAGTATTACTAGCAAAGACATGGTGCAGACTGCTGTTGAATTAGTGGATTTTAGTGCCCACTTCATAAATTTTAGTGACATTTTTCTGAAGCATCATGCATCATCCAGATAATTGTAACAAATGGAAGATAAAAAGGTAAAGGGTAGATTATACAAAAGGATAAACTTTTAAGAAGTTGGAAATCTAAAGGGAAATTTAAGAGTTAGAAATAAAATGACAATCTGTCCTAAGGAGGGTGGTTGCCTTTATAGTAGGAATGGGAGAAATAGGGAGGGAGCATAGGAACTGTCCTGCACCAAGCCTCAGAAAAACCCTTATTGGGTGGTTCAGGAAGAGTGCCACAAGTTAGAGGGATTCAAAGATCTCATACCACGGCATAAGAATTTGTATAGCTCAAATTATGAATCAAAGAGTAATCCAGAGGGATGCTACCAATCTTGGATGGTTTTTTTGGACTGATTAATCATTTCTACCATTTTACAAGAACCTTCCCATCAAAAAGATGAACCAAGTGAACATTAGTAAATTGGATGATCTGCAAGTTTGATCCAAATCTATACTTTTCAAGAAAAGAACTGATGGAAAGAAGGGTGTTTATGGAAGCTGGGTGGTTTAACACCCAGACAATGACCTAGAATGCCACGGGATCTGCTAACCAAAAGACTGGATAGCGGGACATTATATTAATCAAGCGAGGAGAAAATTCTTTCTTAATATTACTAAAGGCCCACAACCAGCCAAAAGGCAGTAATTGGTAAACCGAAAGTTTTACTGGGACAGCCCCTATAGATGTTAGAGGCAGGGGGACAATAACCCCTCGGAGATTCACTGCTGATGGTTACAATAATAACATGAATTAGAATGATGCAGGACATGAAATGAGTAGATTTTGCCAATTTAGGGCTGATTGGTGGGTTAAGGTGGAAAACAGTTTTATTACATGCACAAAGGATAGCAGATAAGACCACAAGTAAAAAGGTGTGTAAATTCTTCAGCAGAGCGGAAAATCCTTGGATTAGCAGATTTCATTATCTACTCCAGAAAATCTGGGGGTACCCATGGATAAGGGCTTAAATTTCATGATACAGTTAGATACAAAATTAATATGTGTAGGTGGACACCACAGTATATAACTAAGAATGGGGGGCGGATTTTTGAAGTAAGGAACCTAAATAAATCCAATCTGGCAACCTAACCTAAGGAGGTTATGTTGCGTATATAGTATGGGTAAGAATTGGGAGGGAAATTGAAAATTGGCCTGGGCTAGGCTCCTGTAGGAACTATAATTGGCTAGAATGGGGTAGTACAAAGGTTTGGGAGGGCTCAAAAGCTTGGATCACCTTGTAAAAGCTTTGACAATGCTTCCGCCAGATCTGAGGAGAAGGTTTAGTGGAACACTACTAATCTTAAATGTATTCTGACATATGAGTAAGATGATGAAATCAGTCTTAGTGGGTCCATCCTATTAATAAAATTAAGCAATTGAAAATTGGTAGAATTCTGCAATCTGCGGGTTTGACCTGTAATCCGCATCAACTCTCATGACTTGATTTGCCTTTTCTGACATTGGGGAAGAATGAGGAGCAAATGGACCTCTTCCTCAGTATTTGGGGCAACTATGCTTGAGGTGGTCCAAACCCTTGAGTTCTGCAAAAGCCCCGATCTCAACCACCTCCCTTCACACTTCTTCTAACATTTTTCAGGGTAGAAGAGGTAAGAGAGGGCTTTGTGGGAGGATCTAGAGGGGCTAAAGAAGTTACCCACCTCTCATCAACCACATGTGCCAAGTCAATGAGGTGCACCAGCGGGGCCACTGGGGGCTGTGTCCTTTTCTTCTCTGGAAAGGAAATTGCTCCTTAACTAGATGGAGGGGCGAAATATCAAGACTTACATTATCCTTTCCTATTTTAACAGGATACATAAATTACACCTGGAGCATGGGAAAAGACGTTTTTTTAGTTTTTTTGGTGAGTTTGATGGCAGAGATGGCTACGATACTTTTAGGAGGAGGATGGCATTTAGATGGGTCTGGTGGAACATCTTTATCAGCTCTTTACAATTGGTAAGTTTTGGGCACATGTCATCGATCATGCTGATAATAATAAAACTGGCTTGGAGCTCCAGTTAATTTACTATCTAAAACCTCAGTTAGAATACCTCAGGTACAGCCATCCATATTGGTGGATGGAAAATGAAAAAAGCAGCCTCAGGGACTAACCATGGTTTTCATAATTGGAACGTTGCTACTAGTTGTTCTACGGAACTCTTAATCACACAAATAAAGTTTGATATTTTAAAGACGCCTTTATTGAGAAACCAAAATGGCGGAAATAAAAAGAAATGAAGTGCCAGTAATACCTGTTGGGGACCGCTGACCTATATGCTCGCTAAATGTGGAACTAAAGCTAAACGCACTACTATCAAGAATTTTTATAATTTGGTTTTGGTGGATTGTCATTTTAAACAATTTCCAATACTGACTCAGATCTGACTTGCCCAGTCAGATTGACGTCAAATTACTAGTGAGAATATTCAATCCACAGTGATTGCTCTTGGTGCAATGATGATGATGCATTTGATGGACGTAAGGTTGTTCCATTAGATAGGCCACAAATGTGTGGCTCCATTGGGTAGGAAAAGGATTAACCACGCCCATACCTGTCAGAGACAGGCTCTTTTGAAAAGCTGCTGGGAAAAACTGGCGGATGAAAAAACTCACGCCTAAAACTAAATTGGTCCCTTTATTCTGGTGGAATGCAACTCAACCTTCCCAGAGGAACTTGAACCTGCTAATACCCCCACTTGGGGATATGCGCCAATTTACCTCCACTTGCAATAGCTTCTACCCTCCGCCACCTCCTGACACAGCCTCTGAATCCTACCCACTAATTCTTTGGTAGTGAGAAGGAGTGGATGAGGCTAAATTAGCAGGGGATATCCCACCCATCTCTCATCTACTACATGGGATAGATTGCTTAGGGCAATGATAGGTATGACCGCTGACTTCTATACCTTTTTTGTCCAAAATGATAAGTTCTCCTGGTCAAGACGCAGAGGTTGTTCCCCAAGACTTACAGAACTCTCCTAGATGTTCTCATAAATAGTATCTTTTCAGGCTACCAGATGTTGAATGGAGCACCTAATTTTTCCAGAATACCAAAATCGCCTCTACTTCATTTTACTTGCCTCCCAAAAACATGATTGGTTCTGGAGACTCAGGTATGGGCCCTTTAAAAGGGGAAAGTTGTGATACATGGAATACTTTGTATTTCTTCCAGTAGGTGTATATTTTGATCCATAAAAATTATTCCTCATGTATTTTAGCACTTCATAGGGGCTAGAGCATTTCACACATAAACTTTTAAAAAAAACTTTAGGTGTAGATGTTGGGTATCCAACATGACCAGTGTCCTCCTTGTGTTCATGCATTGGGTGACGGTTTTTATCCACAAACTTCTTGTATTAATACACAGCGATGGATAGATGCTCACGCAAAGTATTGTAGGTTGCATGCAAAGCGTATAGGCGATCCTCCGCTGCTGAGACAGAAGTAAGGCATGATCCTAAGAAAGGAATGATTATATCCCATATTATCTTAAAATGGGAAAAAGATTGTGGATGCATAGGATGCACTATTGTACTCAAACTGTTTATGGGAGGTCAGATGCCCAAGTATTATGACTGGCTGTAGTATAGCATTAGAGGTATTGCTATAAAGTTTGGTTTATCTTCTCATTTTGACCATCCAATTGGGGGTAATAAGTAATCAACTGATATGGTTAATATGGAGGAGGTCAAGAAGAGCACTCCAGAATCAGGCAAAATTTTCAGTCCTAAGTCGCTTACTATCACCTTGTGGTGACCAAATATAGAGAACACATGACATAAACAGGGCTTCAGATTCCTTGAATATAACTGTAGTGTTGTAGGGGATAAAGAAAATTTCTTAAAGTTATCTATGTACACCATAATTGCATCATACCCAGGGAGGGGGAGGAAGTTCCACAATGAGATTGAAAGATACAAAGTTCCAGAGGCCCTCAGCTTGTTTCAGGGGATATAAGAGGCCCTTTTTCCATGATCTATCTGATTTGGAGCGAGCACACACTACACAGCGGGAGACCCATATGGTGATTTCTTTGGTGAAATTTTGGCCAGTTATAAGCTATATTTATCAATTTAAGCACTTTTTAGACTCAGGGTACCCCAAAATGGGTGATCATGATGCTCTTGAATAACTTGTTTGTGGAGGCCAGAATTAACCTAAACCTGGTCACTAAAGAATACTAACCCATTCTTGAGTTTTACTGGATCCGCTTGTGATACTTGTTTTAGGGCTTCATATAGTTCAATTTCCTTGAAGAGGTTAGTTGAGAGGCAAGAACATGGTTGAAAAGAAGGGCGTCTGAAGGAAAACTGGCAAAGGCAACATAAAGGGGAGACAGCATAAGGATTTGGGAGTCAGGGACGAAGTTAGTAGGTTCAGGGAGCCTTAGTATGCTGGGGTTCATGGCAAGGCATTTATTCAACATGTCTGGAAAGAAATCTAAAAACCCTTCAAAAATTCATACTTGAGGTTAAAATTGAATATATCACAGTGTTTGCGGGCTTGACGGTGATAAAGCTTTTAAGGGTTTCTATAGTACTTTAAATACTGATGATCAGTACGCACAACAGTCTCATGCTGGGCCCCTTAGATAAGGTAGCGTCAGTGAGTCAATGATCAAGGCACTTCCGCCAGCTCTATGATATAATTTTTTCAGGCCTTCTCTGTAGTTGAAAACTTCTGGGAAAAGTAAGAGACTCAATGCTCAATCATATCATGCTCTTGAAGGAGCAAAGAGCCTAAGGCTACTGAAGGTGCATCAAAATACACAATAAAGGACATAGACATGCTTTCGTGGCTGAGGAGTTGCGTGGTAAGAAAAACTTCTTTCATGGATTCAAAAGCCCTCTGAAATTTGGGGGTCCATTTGAAAGGGTAATATTTCCCGTCTGGTAATGAAGGTGTGTTGCAAATTAAGCCAGGGCAGGGGAGAGCTTCTTGAGGATGGAAACCATCTTAAGAAATCTATGGAGTTGATTTTGGGTAGTAGGGATTGACCATCTTTGGATTGCTTTTAATTTGCACAGGGGAACTTCATAATTCATCTTTTAAGATTAAGTCCCCTAAGAAAGTCACCTCCTCCCAAAAGAACTCACATTTGGAGAGCTTTAAAAAGAGTCAGACCTATGGATGGCATCCATTACCACTATACTATGTTTTGTGTTGAATATGAGTGGGTGAATGAATTAAGGTGTTATTTTTATAGACAACCGCGCAAGTTAAGCGGAGATCATCCAAATATCATCAATGAGGTGCTTAAAGTATCTGGCGCGTTTTCAACCCGTGTCATCAATTTGTACTAAAAAGTTCAATTTTTGTATGGATAGCTGTGAGCAATTCTTGGCTCTCCTTGAATCATATATGTTTAAGGCTTTTACTAATCAAGATTAGAGAAAACCAGCAAAAATTGAAATGACTGGGCTATGGAATGTTCCAATGAGAGGTTATAGGGGTCTGGAACTATCAAATTTGTTAATATTCCCATAACTACACAGTGCTGCAGAGTTTCATCTTCCATATGAGCGAAGACAATGTGAGAAGCAATGAGGGGAGGACTTCTTAACAAAACAATACTAAGGTAACATGTCATCCAATTATACATTTAAATCTTTGTCCTCTTCCTAAGTGTAAGGGTATATTGGGAAGTTTATTTTGACAATAAATCTGTCAATTAAAACACTAGATTATACTCTTAATGAGGTGGGCGCCTAGTAGCTAAGCTCATCTCATACACATACATATACATGGGGCGATAGAGAAAGGAAATCAAAGGGGACCTCGGTAGAAAGAGGTGCAGGAAAATTGAACTCATGGAGAGCTCATGAGGGAGATCATCGCCTTAATGGGAAACCCCACTAGGCTCACTGTTGGTGAAGGAAAGGGAGTTATCTTCCAGCGTGATTCACCTGATGAAGGCGCCACCAACCAACCCAAGGATTACAGGTTCATTACAGGTTAGGAAATGCTGATAAATGATTGCCAGTATTTGAGATGACAAGCAAGATTAAATTCATGCTCCTGAATCGAGCCTCAACTGATTGACTCTTTACATTTGCAAGCGGAACCATATCCTGAAGGCACCAAAACCATATTTGATCAGGAAGTATCATGTATGCGAGAATCGATGAAATCACCTTTAGGAGCCCCATCTCAACTTTCCAAGCCAATAGAGGCGCTGCCCCCACTGCTGCGGTCACAAGAACAACGCAATACAATGAGGGCACAATCCATGCAGTCAATATGGAAAACAGTAAAAGATCCTGATCTCGTGGGGCCACGAAGTTCCTTAAGGCACCACGTCCCCATGCGCCCTAAAATATTGATGCTTTCTAACACAATAAAGCAGTCTATATTCCCTCCATCTTTTCATTTTTTGAACTCTCTATTAATTTCAGCTTTAATCCCATTTCAGACTTCAGCGACAGTAAAGAGAACTGTTACACCAAGAAAAGTGGTGCTCTACAGGGGGCACTGAGATGCTCTAAGTGAAAAGGTCTATCACGAATTTTGGAGAATACTATTAGTCCAGAAGATCAATATGATGATTGTCCAAGAAGTGTTTCAAGATGGATTAGTACCTCGCAGTATGAAGTTCTGCCCACGAAGCCTGAGAGTTAAAGTTCTGGTCCACATTCCAGTTCTCCTTGCCTTCAGTTGACGTAATTCAGTACCAAAAACAGTATGAGAACCTTAATGATATGTCCAACAATTAATAAATGGCGTCTACTCTATAAATGCTGCTCCAGCTGCTCCCGCGCCTCCTCTGGGTCCTCTACCATGCAGGACCTCTATATTTCAGCCCAGCTGCCAGCAGGAGAACTTACCCTGGGACCTGAAAGCTACCTTTAAAGCTCTGTTCATCCAGCTATTCATCTACTCCTCCAATTAGTTGGGTTGCACCATTATAAAGTCTCCTGACGACTGGGACTCACCCAGGCCTTACACTCCCATGTCATCAATTTCTACAATGCGGCCTCCTCCTTCATCCACAACAACCATGAGGCTATTATCAATAACCAACTACAAACAATGAGGCCCAAGGCCAAATCGTGGTATTTGAAAGTAGGATCTCTAGCTATCTTGAGATTAACTGTTTCAGAACGTCCAACTCTTCAAGGCTACCTGGAATCAGAGCCCTCTCCAAGTTGAGGATCTGTTATGAACCCTTGAACAACACTATTGAAAGCTGGCCTTTCATGACAACACCTCCAGGAGTGAAGGCCCTAAGGTTCTAGGGTCACAAAGGCCCAAAAGGGCATAAGGGACCCAAAAAACCAGAAGGTTCCCATGGACCTCAAGGGATCTCAGACCCTGTGAGACCACTCCTGAAGGCCCTGATGACCCCTGGAAAAAGGATGTCTGGGCATCCTTGGCTGCCTTACGCAATCAAATTTGGGATGTAGCTCAGGGGTGCAAACTCTGAGTGGACGGAGTCCCCTCAACCATAGGGTCTCCATTGAGGCACTTTCAGAAAAAATGACTTTTTCAGAGCCTTCAACAGAGTACCAATAACTGCATCTCTCAGCTCAAACAAACTTGTTGAGGGTTCAAAAACCGTTTGACCACCCTCAAGAGTCAGCTTCACTGCAGGTGCCGACATTCAATCCCTAAAAAAGTAGGTCACAAATAAGGCTTCCGTTTCCTTCCTCAACCAAAACTGAGATGATATCCAAGAGGACCTTGAGGAACTACATCGATGGTTAGATCACCAGGTCCCCGTGTGACTATGCAGATACCAAGTTCTCTGAGCCTGCACCCATCCCTGGCATTAACACCCTCTCCACTCCTCTTGTAACTAACTTTAAACCTAGTTTTAAAGAAAGGTTCATCCCTGGCAAGGAAAGCGTCATCTCATTCTTGTGTGCTTATAAGAGTTCTATGGAGGAGGCCACCAACTGGTAGAAAGTGAAGCATATCTACTCCTGCCTCAACAGCACTGCTCAGGATATCATGACCCCACATTTGAAGGAGTGCGGCACCTGGGAACAGGTCCATATGGCCTTGATCCAATAATTTGGCAGCAATCAAACCCTGGCCAACCAAAAACAAACATTCATGTGTATCCGCATGAATAAAGGGGAAAGCCCATGGAGTTTACCAGGTGTAAATAAGCTCACGCGCAACTGTTGGTAACTACCAATCATATTACCTTAACAACGCTACTACCGCTGTCATCTCTGTGATAAATCCTACCTGAGGTTAAATGAATATGATTGTACAGATTAATGGTTTTACCTTCAACTGGGAAATCAAGGAACCACTTAACTAGATTACTGTGTTGACCATACACTTCAAGGCTACCTCTTCATGTCCCTCCAACCGTACTTGAGTCCATGTGGTCATTTTAGCAGAAAAATCCTCAACCTCGATGCACTTACTTCATTGGTTTCAGACATATCGCCAAGTCATGCTGGAAACGACTTTCCAAGGAGGTGGTAAAAGGACCATCATCATGAAGGTTGAGGCAATCCATGCTGACATCTCTACTACGCCTCAAGAATCCTCCATACCCTTAAAAAACCTGGAGCTATCATACCTGAAGAAGAAGTTTTGGTACACATCAAAATAAATAAATAGATACTCTTTATCTTCTGCCAATTCCTCACCCATGTTTCTCAATGTTATAATTTGGCATTATATCAGAGATATGCCGAGGGTTTTCTGCACAGGGTTACGCCCACTGAGTAATAGGACTGATGATATGAAGATCGTCATCCTCAAAAAATGGATAAACTTTTAATAAATATGGAGCAATTGGCCAATAACGCTCTTTATTTAATTTAATATATATACAGCGGATCCTCGCTGTTTCACTCCCTCTAAACTACTAATTTTCTTCCTCTTTAATCGTCTCATCTCTCTTATATCTCAGTGACTTCATACAATACCATTTCCTTGGCTTAGTTATTCAGTTCCACTGTATCTCATTAGTTCTGGCGGAGTCTTCATTCATTAGATTCACTGTTGCCTAGTTTGAGGCAATTTACCAATTAATTGTGGTGCATCAACATCTCCTATTCGCCTAGTTTGGAATCAATATAATAATTATCCGTTCTAACTCAATATATCCTCATCCTAATGCGCTCAAATACTCATAACTCATATCATGATTGGAGGATTATACACATTCTGCCATAATGACTTAGGGTTTATTGTCCAGTCATATCAGAATCGCAACACTCATGCTATTTCCTTAAATCAGAAGTCTGGTTACCCATGTTGCAGTTTGAGTTCATAAGATACCACCCTCGCCATAGTCAACGGTGGCTCCCTCATGAACATCTTATCATCCAAGTTAATGAACCGTATTAAGATTTCTCTGAACTTGCCCCACTATATTTGGAGTATGGCACAGCTGGCCTGCAATGTACTTGATCTATAAGGGCCTTTTCTTCTCTATCTTTATGGTTCATAAAGCTTGCCGTAAACACCCCGTTGTCATATTAGATAACTCTAGCTATGACCTGCTCCTTGGGACTCTCCTTTGAAACTACAAAGCAGTAGCCCATTATGATGATGGATTTATATCCCTACTAAGGGCATTGGGTCCCCCTGATCTTCAAAACCTTTTGCGACACTAAAGGAGGCCAAAGCCTGAGTCTGCTTACTGGAGAGTGAGTGCCAAATCAATTTGCTCAGATACCACGTGAGAAGCTCTCAAGTCTGATTGCCCCCTACTGTTGATGAGCAAGAATGCATGTCAATCTACTTACCTAGGATGACTACAATACCTCCAAGTCCTAAGCATTGCTGATATCCAGGTCCATATTAACATCCTCTCTGGATCCTACCGGAAATCTAAGGCTTAGATAACCTATCACCAAGGAGGTGTCAACTTGCCCAGGAATTCTAGTCTCGCTTATGCTGGATCTATATTAGTGTTGCTGGCTAACTGTCAGATTCTGGTTATGTAACCAAAAACAAACCTTTCAAAAGCCAACAAATCAGTCCAATTATCCTTTCAATACTCAAACAAATACTATAACTCCTAACTCAAGCCTATTGCTTTTACTCAGCTCAGGCTGATTATCCCCAACGTCAATTAGGTCAACTACTTTATTAAAAGCTCAGGCTAAATCCACTCGCGCATTATGGCCAATTATCACTAAACCAAAACTTGGCAATTGGTCCCAAATATCAAAAACAATATCCAACACTTTTCATAAGAAATCGTTCAGGATTAACCCAAAGATAATGTCTAAAAATTTATGGGCTGAAAGGCGTTTTAATGTAATCAATTTCCTGCCCTTGGGAGAAATTTGTATGTCAATCTGTGTAATTGGCACAATAGCACATGCACATGGACCAACTAAAAGGGAGTACCTAGTGCTATCAAGAGAGGCCTGCTGACGTCCTATTTAGGGGTACGCCATCTACTTCAATTGATGCAAGAATTTCATGGAAGACGTATTTCCTCAGCAGTATAACGAAACTCAAATCAAGAAGATCCCAAGATAATTTTGCATGTTTTTATTGCAGTTTTTGTCCCTGAAATCCTCCCAATATTGATAGTAATTTGCCACCAATAAACCTAGCAATAGATCTCATTCATATCAGTTCAAGGGCCAAACTGAGGTGGAAAATAATAAGTTGAAATTTTGTGCTCAAATGTGGCCAGGATATGTCCTAGAGGTATAAATACCAGCGCCTGGCCTAATGATAGATTTTTATTAAACACCATATAATAAAAAATTTATTTATTTTATCTCTTTACTGGTCTTTATCTTAATCCTAACTTTAGAGATGTTTTGACAAGCTGGAAGTGCCAAAACAAAGCTTGTATATCTAACTACCTTGGAAATAGTCCAAATATTAAGGGAAAATTACACTTGAAAAACACCAGAAAACTCAGGGCTATTTTAATAAGACTAGTGATTTTCCAAATGGTGAAATACCATAATACACTGGCATTATTGTGGACCATTTGGCTGAACTTCATCCCAATTAAGCATGCAGGATTTTAATTATCAAGCAAGCGATCCTTGGAACTTTACAACTGGTGCTCACTCAAAATTGGTGACACTCTCCAAAAAAGATTCTCATAACCTGTTTCAGGCAGATTTGGTCATATGAGAAAGTGAAAACAAAATGGAAACTAGCAACAATGAAATCTCAGATTATTTTAATATCAGCCGCCAAGGCTCTGAAGTGGGTACCTCCTATTCCCTGGATCTTATCACAGTGGGGGGAGCTCATGCAATACAATAAGCCCAATTGACCTTACATCTGCAAGCATAAAAGCTATGCTTTAAACTCTATATTAGGGCTCTAGGATTGGTATTTCACAAATTGATCCCTTCTTTGGCCTGTTCTACTGCCTTAAGTATCAGGCGTTCAAGATGGAGATTCACATGAAGTACCACAATGCAGCCATGGAATCTCTTGCCAAACGTCTCACAGACAGTCAAGCAACTAACGAAAACCTGGTTAACTTTTTTCAACCCTCAATTAAGCATACCCAGCAAATCATTGCTAGGTAAAATCTGGAAATTACAGAAATCTACCGTGTGCAAGGGTTGGAATGATCTCCATGAAATGTTCTACTGGAAAAACTAAATTCTAGTTTTGCTAAAGTCCAAAAAGCAATTGTGGATAATACAGGACTTGCCAATGAAGCTTATGGGAGATTAAACACACTTGAGGAGCTTTAAAACAAAGAAACACTAATTATAGACGCAGAATTTCTTTATCACCATGGGCTATCACATGAATGGGTACAAAAAAATGAATAACCGCTGTCAAAAATGGAAATTTATTCTGATTTCCTATTATTCCAGTCAGAATGACTCACCATATATGTCACTTCAGGCCAAAATAATCACTGAAGTTAAATGCAAAGGTCATTGACTTTTAGAATTATGTTCAGTCTGAGCTGGATACTGTAAACAAAACATTGAAGAATAGGCAGCAAAACCAGTCATCCCGAATAGGGATGAGGATGATACCTTGAACAAAGAGGAACTTTTTAAAATTTGGACAGTTGTGTTGATATTGCAGGCCAGAAATACTGAAATTACTTAGGAGAATTGGGAACTCAGAATTAACTCTCAACTGCAAATTTCTGAGTAGACAGTATGTCCACAGACTTAAAAAGCAATCAAGCTTTATTCAAAGAGAAGTATGACAACCTTAAAAAAGAACTTGAATCCATCAGATAATAAAGCTGCCAATTCTCACCCAGCTTTGACAAAAGATAAAAGGAAAAAGCTCTGCCCGTTCAGCCAAAAAACAGTTTGGAAAAACAATTAAGGGCTGAATTCAAGCATCAGAATCCATTAGTTCAGAGAAATAGTATGTCTTTGAATCATCAGAAATTGACACCAATGCAGAAACTGATATTTTAAAATCTGTTCTATGCCTAGAGTCCTGGCACTAATCCCAATTCCAGATACTCCCCAACGGAAAAGAGAGCTAATTATGGGCGATGATACACCAAGACGTTCAAGAAGTACAACCCCTATGCCCAAAACAGGGCGAGATAACTTGAAACCATTGAATTTAACAAGGTTTGATAAGGATGGGAGAATTCACACTTTCCTCAAAATATCTGAAAAAGCAATGAGTGGAGTATTAGACCATGCAAAAGGATCAGCACTAATTAACTCACTCAATGCCCATAGCTATGACCTCGTTATCCATATTTTGGGTGACGATTGGTCCTATATGGATGCCAAATTGCAGTGACAAACAGTTTGGTGGGCCTGAGAAATTAGAAAACCGAAGAAAGAGAGCTTCTTAATGTTGAATTCAAGCATAATGAAATTATTAAGGACATCGAGGACAAATTTTCCATAATGCACAATTTCTGCATGGGTGTAATGCAATAGATAAGTTTGACGCTATGATTGAAATGGAACATGCAGTTATGCCCTTCTGTGAACTGCACCATGTCATGATACATGAATTCAATGAAAGCATGGAAATTCAAGAGCTTACCAATCACTTGAGAAGCTGTTCCCATAATTTCATTACCTCTAATTATCCCAAGGATCAGCAAAAATCCCAATTATGGGTCCAAAAAGCAGCATTATGTCCAACCAAGGGAGAAATTTCCAAACTATGAACCAAAAATTTGAGCATAAGCAGCAAACCAGGCCGATTACATGCAACAATTGTGGTCAACAAGGGTATTTTGCTAGCCAATGCTACAGACGGTCCAACAAAAAGCCTGGGGTTAACGTTGCTCTAGAAATCAACAGTGACAGCGAGGTGGGAAAAGAGAAGGTGGAGTAGAGGCGGAATGCTCTAACTCCACCAATGTTCAAACCATTCCACCTGACCCTGGTAAGCTTTTTAGAGCTGAAGATGTCGCCAAAGATAACCTCCACAATATTGTGGATAATGATGTCATGATGGTCACTACTTGGGCCAAAGCAAAAGCAACTAAGCCCTTAAAATTTACTAAAAAACCAAGCAGAGGTATCAAAACCTTACATAAAACAGATTATTAATCAGGATTTAGACCTCCAACCCAGATCTAACCAACCTGCCTAAGATTAACAACGTATAAGTAGCCATTCCCATGAAGACCTTAGAATATAACTTCCCAGATATTTACTCAAGTCTGAAATCACATTTGGAATCAGGAAGCAATCACAGCAACATACAATAAATACCTCTGAGGGACTACTCTGAATGTACTTATGTGGACATAGCAGTAAACAAGGTGCGAGTTTGGGCCATTGTCAATAGTGGTGCTCCTATGAATATAGTCAGCATAAATTTGGTTAAGTAACTGAAATTTTGCGCCCAATGTTTCCCACTGTCAGGAATATGGAACAGCTTAGGCGCATACAACTAAATCTCTGGGTGCATACAGTACCTTACCACTCAGATTTAGATCCATTGTAGTAACAGCACCTGCTATATTATTGCCAAATACAAACTATGATAACCCAATTTGGACTGATTTCCTAAGAAGAGATGAAGTTGTTACCAATCATAAGGACGATACTCTCACTATTATTGACCAGGCTATCCCACTTTACTATAACCAGGATAGGGCAGTTGAGGAAAAAAAACCAAGCCTATTCATAAATCTGGCCTACAAAGATGGAGTAGTCCCAATTGAGTATGTCAAAGCGCGTTCAAAGATAAAACATTAACCACTCAGATCGATGAGTCAAAGGGCATTGTACTTTGGCCAAATCAGCACATCACTACACCATCTGTAGATCAAGTAATTGTCTTAACAGGACTAACAATGAATATCCCATAAGGACTTTATGGTGAGTATATCAACCATGGTCTAAATCTCAATTTGAACCAGACGTTTCCCCTGGTATTATCATTACTGGCTACAGAGAAACATACATCTTGTGTGTGAAAACCTGCAAAAACAGCCCATCTCCATCAGGCGACATCAAACAATCGCTTTTCTGCATCTGCTCATACCTTGGAAATTCACTCATTCCATGAGTTTGGAACTCTTGTCAATTTTGGGGCTCCCAAATAAAAACCTACTCAGTATAAATAATGTCATCCTTTAGCTAAATTAAGCAACCTGACCAACTCTGAGAAGAGACAAGCTCATGAGTTAATCTCTGAATATTAGGAAATATTTGCACAAGATGACTTCAACTTGAGATTTGCTAAGGGTATTACCCACAAAATCGATACCAGAGGTCATAAGTCAATTTAATTACACCAGATTAGATGCTCAAAATCTTCAGAAGAAGCTGTATACAAGGAGATAAAGTAACTCCTCGATCATGGCATGTTAGTGCCTTCAAAAATTCCATGGGTGGCACCAATTTTAATAGTGAAGAAAAAGGATGGAAGCAGCCAAGTAGTCATTGATTACTGGAAGTTAAACAACATCAAAAAGAAGGACTCATATCCTCTTCCACAAAATGAATATGCCTTGGATAGGCTAGGGGGCGCGTAGTTCTTCTTGGCAATGGATCTTATCCGCGGATATTGAAAGATAGATATTCCTGAAGAGGAGCACAAGAAATGTGCAATCATAACACAAGAGGGCCTATCCCAGATGACGAGAATGCCTCAAGGGCTCTGCAATGCCCCAGCTACCTTACAAAGGGCTATGGACACAATTCTGGTAGATTTGAAGTTGTCATGTGTACTAGTGTATCTCTATGGTATCAATGTTTTCAGCCACACTTTTGACAGCCACCTTGAACACTTAGAGGAGAGTTTCAGAAGGCTAGCATCTGCAAACTTAAAAATCAAGCCCAAAAGTGCCAGTTCATCAAAGAACAACTGCAATACCTCGTATTTGTAATTGACAAAGCGAGTCTTTGGCCCCAACCCTCTAAGCTGGATGCCATCGCATTAATTAAATGGGCTGAATACAAGCGCGATATCCAAGTATTCCTAGACATGATTGGGTACTATCACCAATTTATCGCTGATTCTACACAACATGGGGAGCCACTTTTCTATCTGCCTAAAGATAAGGTCCTATTCAACTGGACTCCAGCTTGCCAGTATGCATTTGACCAACTCCAATTGGCCCTATTAGGCGCGCCTGTTCTTTGATACCCACACTTTGATCATAAATTTATTATTCAAACTAAAGCGTCCTTAACAGCAGTGGGGGCCGTGTTATCCCGATTTGGAGAAGATGGGGAAGAACATCCAGTCGCCTTCACTAGTCAGACCTTAAATGTTCATGAAAGGAACTACATAGTGGCGGAAAGAGAATGCTTAGACATCATATATGCTTGCAAGCAATTTTGGGTTTACCTTCATGGCTCTCATTTCAAAGTTGTTACCGATCATTCTTCCTTAAGATGGTTGAACAACTTAAGAAAACCTGAGGGCCAATTAGCCCGCTGGGAATTAAAGCTTCAAGCTTATGACTACACAATTGAGCATCAAACTGGCACAAAACATCAAAACTCTGATTGCCTATCCCGACTACCCATCATTGCAACCCTTAGTTGGGCCGCCAAAGAGTTGTTTAATAAAATGGGCAGCAGAGAGTATCAAGATAAGCCTATCCGTCTAAAAATTATATTGGATCTACAAAAAATAGCACCATCAAAAACGGGATGCTTTACAAGATCATGGTGGGCAAAAAGTATATTTTCCAAAGACCCTTGGCCAAACATACCAATTAATGGTGGCGCATAAGGCCATAGGGCATGGCAGATTCAAAAAGATGAAAGAGCATCTGAAGCAATTCTACTATTTGGAGTTAATGCATTTAACATCAAAGAAATTTTAGAATGCTGTATTGAGTGTCAAGGAGAAAAACTGTTCAAAAAGTACATCTTACCAGCCTGTTCAGCTCAAGTTTTCTTGGCACAATGTATCTATTGACGTTGCCAGCTCACTTACAAAAAGCAATAAGAAGGCCAAGTACATCAATGTATCCTCAACCATTTGACCAAATGGTCAAGGCCAAAGCTATTTGGGAAGCTGGAGCGGCAACTACAGCCAAGTTCGTCCTTAAAACATTATCCACAAGTAAGGAAGTCCCTCGGGTTATTCTGACCAGTAAAGGAGCCAATTTTACCGTCAATGTCCTTGTCAAGCTCAACCAATTAATGAGAATATGAGGTGTGCTTTCTGCTCCCTATCATCCCAAAACTAACAGTACTGTTGAGAGCGCAAACAGGATGTTGGTGAACATTATCAGGAAATTAACTTCTGCCAAACCATCTGAATGGAGTGCTTATCTAAGTTTAGCAGTATTTGCCTACAATATCTACTACCATTCATCAACCAAGATGTCCCTGTTTCAATTATTTTATGGAAGACAACCAGTCCTGCCAACGCTACTATATTTGGCCCTAGAGAAACCTGGCGAAAACACTTATCCTCAATACACCAAGAAGCTTGTGGATGCTTTAAATTAAACTACAAACTCAGGACTGTGACAACAGTTTTGCTGTGAAAAATGCCTGACATCAAAAGGACTTAGAAAATTGCTACAAATTGGCCGAATTCAAAGCTAATGATGAAGTTTTATTTCAACACCCATGAATAGGGCCAATTGCAAAATTTAACCACATCTGGGGTTAGGGCCATTCAAAGTGATTGAGAAGACATTTAAGTCATATACACAATCAAAGATATTAGGAACAGCCATATATACAACTGAGTCTATGCAAATTCCTAAAAAGGTTTAATAAGCGGGCTGATTAATAAAGAAAAAAATAGAAAAAAAAAAAAAGAAAATAAAAAACATTTATATAATAATAGTTTTGTTCTAATTAATAATTTAGTTTGCACTTGAGGATGTGGAGAGGATCCAACTCCAGACTCATTGGGCGTTTGGGCCAAAGTTACCAAATAGAAGACCCAACTCCAGACTCATTGGCCATTAAGGCCAAAGTTAACAACACAATGAAGGCTAATTGGGAATCTTAGGGCTTATGTTCGAGTTAAGTGGGGAAATTTCAAATTCTGGTGGTTGACCAGAAAATAAACCCTTTAACAACCAACAGATCAGGCTGATTATCCTTTCAATACTCAAATTAATACTCTAACTTTTAACTCAAGCCTATTGCATTTACTTAGCTTGGTCCAATTATACCAATGTCAATTTTATCAATTACTTTATCAAAATCTTGGGCTGAATCCACTCACATATTATGGCCAACTATCACTACACCAAAACTTGGCAATTTGCCTAGAATATTGAAAACAATATCCAACACTTTTCATAAGAAATCTTTCAGGATTAACCCAAAGATAATGTCTAAAAATTTATGAGCTGAAAGGCGTTTTAACGTAATCAATTTCCTGCCCTAGGGAGAAATTTGTATGTCAATCTGTGTAATTGGCACAATAGCACTTGCACATGGACCAACTAAAAGACAGTACCTATTGCTATCAAGAGAGGCCTGCTGACGTCCCATTTAGGAGTACGCCATCTACTTCAATTGATGCAAGAATTTCACGGAAGATGTATTTCCTCAGCAGTATAACGAAACTCAAATCAAGAAGATCCCAAGATAATTTTGCATGTTTTTATTGCAGTTTTTGTCCCTGAAATCCTCCCAATATTAATAGTAATTTGCCACCAATAAACCTAGCAATAGATCTCAGTCATATCAGTTCAAGGGCCAAACTGAGGTGGAAAATAATTTGTTGAAATTTTGTGCTTGAATGTGACCAGGATATGCACTAGAGGTATAATTACAGGCGCCTGGCGTAATATCAATTATCAAATAGATACCATCTAATAAAAAGATTTATTTATTATTATTTCTCTCCTGGTTTTTATCTGAATCCTAAATTTGGAGAAGTGTCAACAAACTGAAAGCGCCAAATCCACAGCTTGTATATCTACCTGCCTTGGAAGAAGTTCCCAAATATGAAGGGAAAATTACACTCAAAATCGACCAGAAGACCCAGGGCTATCTTAATAAGCCTAGTGAGTTTCCAAACGGTGAAAATACCATAAGCCACTGCAATATCAAGAATAATACAGCTAAACTTCGTCCCAATTAAGCATGCAGGGTTTTTAATTATCAAGAGAGAGATCCTCAGATCTTCACACTGACCTTACTGATAAACTCAAAAATAGTAATTCTGATCAGTACCACCGCTTAGGTCTGCCTCCTACCAGTGGAGGCTGTATGATGTCCATTTTTTTGGGGGCCTAAGGGACTTTGGCTTGGAAACGCTCCATAGATGGGCCTGGTTGACACCAGTATTGGAAAGGACCTCACTGATGACCAATAACGCAAAGTTCAATGGTTGTTGGAGGAGTATTTGTTATTTTTTGGCTTTAACCTATGATTTTAGAAAAATGAACGGAGTCTTACATCATGTAGAGACTGGGGACGCTCTCCCTTCGGTCCCACCTTACCAAAAGCGCAAGGTTAAAGAAGCCCAAGTGGCAGAGGAGATCAGACAACATTCCAGACGCTGGACTCCTAATACCTTTGTGCAGCCCTTGGGCTTCTCCTCTTTGCTGGTTCAGAAGAAGGGTGGCAGCCACCAGGTGGTGATGGGCTACCAGAGGCTCACTCCATCACTAAAAAGGATAATTATCCTCTGTCCTGAATTGATGATTCCCTCCATCTGCTTTCCAGATCGCAGTATTTTACTGCAATGGACCTTACCAGTGGAGTTTTCCAAAAATGAGCTCGCCCCTGAAGATTAAGCCAAGTGTGCTCTCATAACTAACAAGGGGCTATTCAAGCCCACGAGGATTCCCCAGGGCCTCTGTAACGCACCGCCACTTTCCAACGCTCTATAGATAGGATCCTCAGGGACTTGAAGCTTTCATGCGTTCTCATCTACCTAGATGGCATAACTGATTTCTCAAAAAACCTTTAATGGGCACGTGGAGCACCATAGGGAAGTTTTCAATCGGCTTAGGAAGTCTTTGATAAATCTCAAACCTCTAAAGTGATTTTTCCTATCAGAAATGGAGTTTCTGGGACACAAAGTTTCAAAGGAAGACATCCAGCCTATACTGGACAATGTTGGCGCCATAGAAAAAACGGAGCGCCCCAGATCTTAAGGTAGATCCAGGTGTTCCTATGCATGATGGGATATTATTGTCAGTTTATTTCTGGCTTGCAGACCTAGATGAGCCACTATTATAACTCATGCAGAAGAATGTGCCATTTGACTACCAGCCTGAACAAGAACATGATTTTTGCCCTGAAAACTGTTCTATGTACTACCCATTCTATTCCACCCATGTTTTGACCAACCCTTCTTGCTTACAGATGCAAGCAATGTCACTTTTGGGGCTATCCTAGCCCTGCATGACAAAAATTAGGTCGACCATCCAGTTGCTTATCTTAGTAATACAGTGAGTAAGGTTGACTGAACTACAGCATTACTGAAAGAGAGTTCCTGACTGCCTTGCTAGCCATCAAGCATTTTCTGCCTTATCTCTATGATACCCACTTTACCATTGTCACCGACTATTCCTTGCTTTGGTGGCTACAGCAGTTGAAAGACCCAGATGGCCGCTTAGATAGATGGGCCTTACGAATGCAGAGCTATGATTTCACCATTGTCAATCACATAGGCACAATTCACCAATATGCTGAAGGCCTCTCCAGGATGCCAATGTTTTCAGCTTTAACCCTAGGAGGACTGATTGCACAATCTGATTGGTTAACCTGAGCGATGGAAATGGAAACTCCCGAGGTCAAGCTGAGCTTCACAGGATGACCCAAGGCACTCAAATCAAGGATGGGCTTCTCCACCAAAGGGTCATTAAGAAATGGTTTCCTTATGTCCGCACTTCTTCCCAAGCCAACACTATCCTAGAGCGCCATACCACAGTGGGACACAATGCGGTCAAGAAGACTCACAAATGATTGAAGTCATGATGTTACTAGGACCAAATGGTAGAGACCATCCAAGAGGTCTTGGAGGCAAGTATGACTTGCCAATCTCAAGACATGCTAAACCTTTGATTTCAACACTCGTTTGTCAACCTGATGGGACCCTTCAGCGTTGTTAGCATTGATGCGATAGGCCCTCTCCCCACTGGATTATATGGCCATAAATATATCCTTCTAGCCATGGACCACTTGGATAAATGGGTCAAAGCGATTTCAGTCCCTCACTGCAACTGCAATAGCCATGGCTCTTTTCCTTATTTGATCCATTTTCACCCAGCACAGATGCTGTAAGTCCCAGGGAACGTCCCCTGGCTGTTGATCAGGCTCTTTTCCTGTTCCTGAGTAAGAAGGTATCAAAGAGGGTGGCTGTACCACTCGTTACCTAGGGCGACCTCACCCATGTGGTAGACAAGTGCTGGGTAACAGCTCTTCCAATTTGAATCCCTCCCCCAGTGCCCACACTCACCATGGCAGAACTGGTACAGTTAATTGGGGAAATCTGTGCTAAGATCACCGAAATGAAACTGATCGACCCAAATTAAGTGGGAGTCAGCCTGATAGTCAGATTCCATGTAGTCAGAAAGGGATGAAGACTGCCTCATTGGCCAGAATTGCTGACAGTTTTGATTCAGCTAATGCTATGATCAAAAAAATCAACCTCCCTCAAAATTGTCAGGGATCATCCCCAATGGGCAGGTAATAGCATTGGACACCATCAATGAGGGTTCAAAGCTCCCTTCCATCAAATCAGGTATTGTTGCAGGTGCAATACTCTTAACTGAAAAAATAGCCCAGCGACCAGGCATGGGTGGGTTGGGCATCCTGAACCCGTTCCCAACTAAATGGGACTGCCCCTATGTGGGGTGGCCTTAGGGGAATCCCGCTGATTGTTGGGCCAAACACCATTGCACCAACTGTTGGAAATGTATCCAAGCCTCAATTCAGACGTTTGAGGTCGAACCTACAGTGATTCAGCCTGCTACTGAATTCTTTGATGTCATTTCCCAGTTAACTTATCTGTTCCCCATTCCCAAACAATTCGTTGGTTGATCAAACTTGCAGGACCTGATCCTGGCTTGTTTCCTCTTTAAATTGGCCACTATTTAATAAGTCACATCGCACTGAGAAGATTGCTGGTCAATTTTCTCTCTTAAATTTTCCATTAAAACCTTTCCTAAAATCCAGTTTTTATATTAAAAATATGCCGCCTTTTCCGCTGACCCTTACACTCCCCTCGGGGTTAATGGCTTTACTTGTCTGGTATTTAATAAAGTGTCTGTATGAGATTCTGGCTCCCCAGCAGCTATTTGGAAAATTCCTTTCCAGTTCTATATCCATCATACCAGCAGCAGCGCCTTTGGCATTCTGGTTTGCCGTTTGGGTGTTTTTGCACCTAGGCTGGTAGGCCAGTCTAATTCTTACTTGCTGTTTGCCTGACATAATCGACCAACCATTGTTTTAACTATTTCCGCCTTTCTCATAGATATTGGCGAGCAAATGGCCCCTCCTTTTCAACTGACCCGGGTTAGGAAGAAAATTTTCCCTATCCACAATAGTCCAGTTCCACTCAAAACTTCAAACCCACACCCCATAGTTGCTGCGGCTATTTTGCCCATGGCAGTAGGATCTGACATCCCAACTTGCAACGAGTTTATCCTCCATAAGAGCCTAGTAGTTTCCCCTGACCCCACTACCATCTCTTTGGTATCACTGGATTCATCCACAACTACCAATAAAGAGAACTTCGCTTACTTCCTATTACCCCTGAAGATTAGCGTTGGGTCCCATCACATCTCCTTTTGAGGCCCTGGTGGACACCAAAGCCGCGGGTAACTTTATGAGTGTAAAACTGGACCAGCGTTTTGGAACTTGCCCTGGATGCAGGTCCTTCGGTGATGGTTGCATCATCAGCCTCCCAAACCTCATACTGGGTTTGCCGACCAGTCACATTTTCAATATACCAGTTCAGCTTCTGCGACCGCTTTTCTGCTATGCCAAACTTGGTGTTTCTGGTGATCTTAGGAGTGGGATGGTGGCATCAGCAACATGTCAAGATCCACCTGGAGTCCAACATGCTGTTGTTCATTAATGATTAACTGGAGGGTGAATTCCCCTTAATTGACACTCTTAAGAAAGCTCAAGGTCGCAGTTTCATCACTTCCCTCATCTCTCCTGCGGGAATACCGTCCGATTTTTAAGAAAATTTTATGCGCTATCAAAGCATTTTTGATTCTGAAAAGGCATATCATCAGCCTCCTCGCACTAGATTTGACTGTGGATTTTGTACGATGGAGGAGTTGGTAAATATCAACTGCCCGTTGTATCCCCACACAGCAGAGGAGGAGGCTGCGCTCAACACTTGGTTGGATGATATGTTGAAAAAGGGGTGGTTGTTTAAGGAGACATCACCAGTCGTGTCTCCCATTGTCTTTGCTAAAAAAAGCCTGATGGTTCCCTCTGCCCCTGCGTGGACTATGGACACTTAAATAAAGTCACGGTTTCTGATCCCTACACCCTGCCTTTAGAGCAGATAATAAGCCAAGCAATTGCCAAATCTCAGGTGTTTTCCAAGCTGGATCTTGTCAATGCTTTTAACCAGATTCAGGTAATGGAAGGGCAAGAATGGTTAACAGCGATCTGGACGAAGCAAGGCATTTTCCAATTCCGTGTAATGCCCTTTGGACTGAAGGATGCTCCCGCTACGTTTCAACATATGATCAACAATGTACTGGGTGACTTCCAGTTTACCTGTGCAGTTGCATATATTGATGACGTTCTGGTTCACTCCCCGACCCCCAAACAACATGCTACTGACTTGAAGCAGTTGTGGCTTGCCTTGCATAAGGCAGGCTTGTTTGTCAAGCCTTCCAAGTGCAAGTTCTATAAGTAGGAGGTTACCTTCCTCAGGAACCTCATCCTTAAAGATGGTTACGCAATCCTTCCCATTAAGTTGGATGCTATCCGAGAATGGCCAACCCTGACTACCCAGAAACAACTACGGAGTTTCTTGGGAACCACACTTAAATAAATTTTCCCTGGCACTTTCCCAGCTTGCTTCCCTGTTCCACCCCCTTACAGGGAAAAACGTACCATTTTGCTGGTCACCCAAATGCCAACAGGCGTTCAAAGCAATTAAAGAGGTGTTTGTGTCCCCTCCCATTTTGAAGCATGCCAATCCCACCAAGCTGTATATCATTTCATGTGATGCCTCATCGATAGCAGTGGGGGCAGTGTTGCTCCAGGAGAACAATGGCTTGGAACATCTGGTCGCCTATTCTTCCCAAAAGTTCACCTCTACAGAGCAGCATTGGGCCATTTATGACAAGGAGTTGGCAGCCGTTGCATGGGCATTAACTCATTGGAGGTATCTGTTACAGGGTGCTCAACATGAGTTAATGGTCCGCACAGACCACCAGGCTCTCTACTTTTGTAAACCCCAAAAATTTGCACATCAGAAAGTCCAAACCTATCGGGACTTGTGCAGTTTCAGTTTCAAATATGAATTTGTAAAAGGTGCGCTCAACATACTTTTCTCAATTTACTCAGATGCAGCCCCGCCCATTGTTCTGCGGATCTGGAGGAAATGGATCTAGTTACCATGAATCCTGCTTCCCAAATCCTGTCAATTGTCCCCCCTGTCATTTCTTCCGTCGCTCTGACCTCCAACGCTCTGTTAGTTGCTCGGGTCTTAGCCAGTCAAATGGCCTGCCCTGAGGGAATGGAGCTGGTTGAGCAGTTATATCACCAGAAGCATAAACACTCCCTATATTCATTGGAGGAGGGTCTTATTTATTTTTGGTCATGCGTTTAAGTTCCTCCCTCCTTCAGAACTGAGGTATTCCACGCACATCACGATCCCCCCACAGTTGGTCATCCTGGTAATAAGAAATGCATTGACTTGATCAAGTGGACCTACAATTGGGTGGGTTTGACAAAAGAACTCTCAGTCTGGATCGCTGACTGCATTACGTGTGCTCAGGCTAAGTTGGACCACTCTGGTAGAAACGGTCTTTTACACCCCTTACAGCATGTGGAGGGTCCATGGACGTCAGTGTCCATGGACTTTATCTTCAAACTCCCCTGCTCTAATGGGTTCACAGCGGTGATGGTAGTGGTGGATCGTTTAACTAAATTCTCCCTCTTTATTCCTTGCACTTCCACAATTATGTCAGAGGAGACCGCCCAACTTTTTGTACATCACTTCTTGATGTTTGGTCTCCCACAGGAGATCATCAGCGACCATGGTTCACAGTTCACGGTGCGGTTTTGGAGTGAATTTTCTATTTTAAAATATTTCCCTGCCGTTCCACAGCATACCATCCCCAGTCTAATAGACAGACCGAGTGAGTTAACCAAGTCCTCGAGCAGTACCTGTGTTGCTATTCTGCGGCTGCACAGGACACCTGAGGCAATGACCTTCCCCTCGCTCAATTTGCTTATAACAATGGAATGCACGCGTCTACAGGGTTTTCGCCCTATGAAGCGACGTTGGGTTATAATCCTTCATTTTGGTTGGACCTTACTTGCAGCCTGAGGTCCAAGCTGCCGCAGATCATGCTGAACATATACAGTCAACTTAATCCTTGGTGCAGGAACACCTCACCAAAGCTATTGATGACTACAAGCAGTTCACAGATCATAAGTGGCTCTTAGGTCACGATATAACAGCGGGCTCCTATGTTATGCTTGATACCCACCATTTATGAATTCAGGCTCCTTCCCGTAAATTTCCAAGTAAGCATTTGGGCCCCCATTTGGTGGAAGAGGTATTGGGTAACGGTGCATTCCAGTTGAAGCTTCTGGCTCACTGGAAACAGCATCCCGTTTTCCATGTTTCCCAGATATCACCTTTCAAGGGTACAGTTCCCATGGAACCTGAACCAATCATCATTAAGGATGCGGAAGAGGCTGAGGTGGAGAATATCCTGGCATCCCATAAGTCCCAATGGTCCGTTCACTATCTTGTGGCTTGAAAAAGGGTATCTGGCCTATGAGAACAGTTGGGTCAAGGTGCGCAATTGTGCAAACTGTATGGAACTGGTCAAAGTGTTTCATGAATCTCACCCCAATGCTCCCCACCCTCCCCAAAAAACCGCGATGGTAATGATGATTAAGTTACCCAAGGCGCACAAAAATGTGGTCCTCATGCAGTTTCCCGGTGGTGGAGCCCTTCCTTTGGAAAAAGGAAAGGGTAATGTAAGTCCTGGGGAATGTCCCCTAGCCATTGATAGGGATCTTTTCCCATTCTCAAGTAAGAAGGTATCAAAGAGGGTGGCTGTACCCCTCGTTACCCAGGGCGACCTCGCCCATGTGGTGGACAAGCGCTGGGTAACAGCTCTTCTACTTTGAATTCCTCCCCTGGTGCCCACACTCACCTCAGCAGAACTGGTACAGTTAATTGGAGAAAACTACACCAAAATTGCCAAAATGAAACTGATTGACCCAAAAATCAAGTGGTAGTCAGCCTGATAGTCGTGTTCCATGTAGTTGGAAAGGGATGAATACTGCCCCATTGCTGGAATTTCCAACAGTTTTGATTTGGCTAATGCTATGATCAAAAAAACCAACACCCCTCGAAATCATCAGAGATCATCCCCAATAGGCAGGTAATAGCATTGGACACCATTGATGAGGGTTCAAAGCCCCCTTCTGGAAAATTGGGCATTGTGGCTGACACAACGCTATTGACAAATGAATGGCCCAGCGACTGGGCATGGGCAGGTTGGGCATCCTGAACCCGTTCCTAACCAAATGGGACCACCCCTATTTGGGGTGGCTTTGGGGGATTCCTGCTGCTCGTCAGGCCAAATGCCATCACACCAACCATCAGAAATGTATCTGAGCCTCAGTTCAGACATTTGAGGTTGAACTGACAGTGACTCAGCATGCCGCTGAATTCTTCAATGTCAGTTCCCAGTTAACTTATCTGTTCCCCATATTTGAACAATTCGCCAGTTAGGTTGAACTTTTGGGACCCAACCCTGGCTTGTTTCCTTTCTAAATTGACCACTATTTAATCAGTCGCATCGCACTGAGAAAAATTGTTGGTCAATTTTACTCTATTAAATTTTCCATTAAAAAACCTTTCCTAAAATTTAGTTTTTATGTTGAAAAAAACTGACTTTTCCTCTGACCCTCACACTCTCCTCGGGGTTAATGTCCATACTCATCTGGTATTTTATTATGTGCCTGTATGAGATTCTGGCTCCCCAGCATTTATTGGGGAAATTCCTTTCCAGTTCCATATCCATTGTACCAGCAGCAGTGCCTTTGGCATTCTGGTTTGCCATTTGGATGATTTGGCACCTGGGCTGGCAGGCCATTCTAATTCATACTTGCTGTTTGACTGACAGATGCCCACAAATCTTACTTCCAGACAATGGGTCAAATTTCACCTTTCAGATAATTAAGAACTTACTTCGCTTTTTGGTACTAACCAAAATTTCACCGCTCCTTACAACCCATCAACCAATGGGATGGTGGAACGTGCTAATGGTACCCTTGTCTCTTTTTTAAGAAAGATGGCCGCCTCCAATCCTTCCCGCTGGAATCATTATCTGCTCAGAGCCTTGCTTGCCTACTGGATAAGCTACCACCGAGTTATTAAACTTTTCCCCTCTGACGCTCTGTATTGACGTACTCCTCAAATATCAAGTAACATACAGCCTTTGATCAAGACCTACACTCCTGTGAAATCCGATTTAACTATGAGGGCCTTAGCTGATGAAATTTTCCGCCTAAAGCCCTAGCCTCACAAAGAATTGTCACCATAACCAGAAGAGAGGCATCCTAATTTTGTGTTGGCTGGCCCTCCTTACCCGTTTTCAATTAGGTGACCTCATTCTCAGTTATCACCATCAACCCGGAGGTCAACAGAATAAGCTTGACGTTCTTTAGTCCAGACCTAAGATCCTTCATGAGGTGAACTCCAATTACTCCATTGCTGATTTCAATCAGGGGACAGTGGTGAATTGAGTGCATGGCCAGTTCCTAAGGCCATGTACCCCACTCCAACAGGATCTTGAGGGGGGCGTTGTCAGGATTTGAGATGATGAGCAAGCTGAAATCCATGCTCCCAAATCGAGCCTCAGCTGATCAACTCTCAAACCAGCGTGAATGGAACCCTATCCTGAAGGCACCAAAACCAGATTTGATATGGAAGCATTATGCATATGAGAATCAGTTGAATCACTTTCATGAATACCATCCCCACTTAACAAATCATTTAGAGGCGCTGCCTCCATCATTTCATTCAGATGACGACGCAATAAAATGAGGGCACCATCCAGGCTTTTGATCTGGAAGGATTTAAAAGATCCTGATCTTGTAGGGCCACGAAGGTCCCTAAGGCACCACTTCTCCATACGCCCTAAAAATAATGATGCTTTCTAACACAATAAAGTAGTCTATTATTTTTCCATCTCCTCGGTTTTTCCTCTCTGTTAACTTTCAGCTTCAATCCCATTTTCAGACTTTATTAACAGTCAATAGAACTGTTATGCCAAGAGTATCATTTTAAATCTTTCCTGCTGACGCTCAAGCTTGGCAAGATCTGAATAATTGGCACATCGATGACATGCAATATCTATAAACTGCATATATAATTTACCAGATCACACCCTCTTTGAATTGATTATTTTTCTTGACGATTTGAATAGCTATTATAAAAGGTAAAGCTCCAGTTGAAGCTGCAACAACTAACATGAAAAAATTAAAAGCAATGCGGTTGCAAAATGGGACAAAAAAGACCTAGGGCTGTTTGGGAAGTCATATCAATCAAATGCACCATTTAATTGGTGGCGGCTTCTTGGAACACTAGGCATAAATAGCATAACTTATGGTATCATCTAAATTCACTTCCGTCTTGTTGAGGAGGGATGCTCAGACCTTATCATCGCCTAATATCAGTAACTGGACAGAACTCTCCACAGGCGTGGATTTTGACCACCATTAGATTTCAGAACATAGTTATATCAGTATTTTAATCCTGGCAGAACTGGAACATAAGCAGCTTATTTATGTGAGAATTAAAAATTTTATTTGTACCTCAAAATGAAGTCAACAAAATATAAAATCAAATGGCTAATTGGGTTACATTTAAAAAAATCCTGATGGATAGGGAGAGAGTTTGGTTCCACAAAGCCATCCGGATAATTCTATTATACTTAGGGATTTTACTTGGATCAGACAGGCTGGCAGCAAGTACATAGCCAAATGCATATGGCCCAGGACAGTTGAAGCCCAGTTTAAGACCTTGCTCTATATGAAATGAAATAAAATCACACTTCCAGCATTCATCCAAATCTCTGTCCTACAATAGGCACCTATGGTGAACAAAAATATATAAAAATATTTAATGCTTATAAAATCCAATAGGCTATTTAATGGACCAATGCAACCATTAAAAAAGGTAAAATGACCACAACTATTAATATGATCCCATTAGAGGTAATCTTAGGTGGGAATTACATTTAGCCTTTTCCCTTAATATAAGGAGTGACTCCCTTACAAAATAAATGAGATTGCTTATTATAAGCTCCGGCAGCAGGATCTGGACCTCATCCCTAAAGCGGCATGGGAACGCAAAAAAGCGAAGTGCCTTGATGCAGAATATGAACATTTAATTCCAAACGCATAGTAATACACAAATGATAAAGTGACATTACTAGAACCTCAGCAATCTCAACACTCTCAAGCAGAGGGTTATAAAAGGAAAACTCTCGCTGTAAAAGGTCATCCCAAAAACAATTTTGAAGGCATAAAATGCTACAGAAGTTGAAAAAAAAAAACCTGCATATACCACCAACGAAGATAAAGAAAAATCTAAGACCTCCATAATTGAATAAGGTGCCATGGCCACCGCAAATCAGCCAACAATGCCGCTGCCAAAGCTGGATGAGCGCTAGCAGATACACCATCATCCATAAATTAGTCAGTTTCACAAAAGGCTTTTCATGACCAACAATAAATCTAAAAACATATTAGATTGGACATGAAAACAGGCATGTCAATGGAGTTTCACAGATCACTATATGTTAGGCAATAATATTCCAGTACTGAACAATACTCCCTAATGCCATTTGAAGGTCATAACACACCAGCAGAACTCTTCAACAAACAATAAACTTCTGTTTGAGATTCAAAACACAACTTAGACCATCATCATGCCCGGGGCCAGACAATTAAAAAGGGTTATGGCAGCAACAGATGTTAGGGGGATGGATAGCATTCAGACCAGGGTAAGTAAAATGCACCATATATATAAACCAGTTACAATATTGACCTAATATTACTAACCAAAACCTAAGCTTTCACACAAAATAGAATCACACCAAAATATAATTTTTGACCCTAAAACTCACCCATGGTCCCTCCTACTTTTCCAAAAAGTGATCTGGAAGGATCAGACATCAATCGACGCCCTGATCAAAAAACACTAATATCAAACTTGTTTATACAGCCATGCCAGTGGAATCTAGTGACTTAGGCACACAACCAGTCAGCCAGTAAGAACTCCATATTAACACAATATAGTATCACCAAAGACATAAGAAAATAAAAGAGGTTCTGATTTTACCTATCAGAAATTTAAATCTTGAGATGACAGAATTGGAAGGAAAACAAAACTGATAGACCTACGCAAGCTGAGAAACATAATAAGCATTTTAGAGACCAAACTGCAAATCCACCCACATGCTAAATTACTTTGTGACCTCAGTAAAGGACTTGACATTTGATGAATTATGATGTCCCATTAAATTTAACTAGATGAACGTAAAACAAAGGTGTGCTAATGATTGGGTTATGAATTGACTATAATTTGGTTTTATAAGATCTCAGGTAACTTACCCTGGAGAGAAAGGTTTATCAACGCTGAAAGTGAACCCATGGTCATTCAGGTGGTCGTCAATATAAGGGGTAACACCAAAGCGGAAGAAGTGGCAAATATATCCAGCAACGCTTAGGGGACCCAGAATGGCGTTATACTATCAACATTAATTTTAATTGCCTAGTCATATCCTTGCCCAGGACCCACACAGAGACCTCCATAACCTCTGGATGCTGATAGAGAATGAACTTAAGTGAAAGTTTCAATATGAATTGATAAAACAATTTAAACATACCACTATAATGAAGAAGCTATAGAGTACACTGCATATCTTGAAGATTAAGTGGCAATACATTGAGTAGTGTTTTATCAACAACCTGAAAGCCCATAAAAGGTTTAAATCTGGTTTTTAAAATGTGTATCAAACACCATAAAAACGTTACCTACTGGCACTAGAGCCTTCCGGTTAGATGATAAAGAGAATTTAGAAAGTCTTAGCGAAATTAGGTCCAGAATCACACATTGACAGTTAGAAAACCCATTGGTATTATATATTGACCAGCTCAGATATTATTAAACTGAAGTCCACCTGTTTTAAGATAACCTCTGCCGCTATTGTCCAACATTTAATTCTGCCACAGAAACCATCTTTGACTTGTACAAACAGGCGCTTACCGTGTGTTTGGAAGATGGTAGATGCAGCCTCATTGGTGAAATCACTGTAGACAAAGACAAACTAACACTAAAGAATGCGCTTAATGGAAAGCTCAAGATCAAACTATATGCACATCTAGATATAATGAAGTTTGCGACTGCATCATACAAGATATGGATTCTCTTTAAAATTATTATATGAGAGCTAAATTTAAGTCAAAGCGGTTAAGGAGCTTAGATATGCCATGTACAAACAGAAAAGGTATTCAACATGACCTTTGAAATTTACACCTGATAGCACTCTCAAACTTTAACTATATAATTTTGATTGAAATATTATTGAATTTAATGATGATTACTGCCCTTAAACTAAAAAAAACCAAAGTGAGTTTATTCAGAGAAGGGCCACTGTGATAGAATTGGTGCGATCCAAAGCGTACTCCAGGACCCTTGAGGGGAAGAAAATGGCTATTTATTCTTTTAGATATGAAAAAAGCCCACCATTAGGTAACATATTCCTTCTTATGATCGACACTGAGAGTGTTTAGTATCCCTAACAAGTTTTTCCAGTAAACTATCACTCTATAAGGCGGACTAGTTATGAATTTTATCATTGCCAATGGCACAACCTATGAGATTAAAACCAACCAGGGCTTACATCTTTGCGACCCAATGTTGCCAATACTTTTTAACTTTTCAGCAATTATCCTCTTACCATCAGTACAGCAAAGCTTTGGGGAATTATCTACACCACCTATTGGCCTGAGAGTATGCAGGCCTTCATAGATAATAAAGTGATGGTAATAAGCTCTAAATAGACCAATAAATTCGAGGTGGTCCTCACTCTTTACCTGCAAGGATTGAATGACAAAATCAGTATCATTGTAGTTGTCTTAGAGAAGAATGGAAAGCAAAATTACAGCCCTAGGTGAGTGGTACCTATTTTCCCACATGAACTTTACATTACCTGGGCATACTGTTCAATAAGAAGGGACCAGCAGTCAAGGAAATGGAACAAGAGACCCTAGTAAGCATATCCTATAGCACAGTGTCCAAAACTTAACCAATTGAATTTGGAAATGAAGGTACAAGTGATCAACTTCTTCATTATGTCAAAGCTCTGTTTTGTGGACCACGCGTCACTATTGATCCAAAAGCTGGAACAGAAAACCAGATTAAAAACATATCTTTCTCTGGTACAAATTAAAAGAAGCGTTTATTACTAAAATGCCTCTCCCAACTAAAAAAGAGGGCGGCTTGGGCATAAAAATTAAATGTTAAAGCGAGAGTAATCTAAGTAAAATTATTCACTTGGATGATGCACTCCCATATGTGATTCCATGACTTAGAAAGGAATGCCAAAAGATCCTGAACTCAATTCTTACCGTCATCAATCTCCCCATGTTCTTTAAGAAATGGCTGACGTCCAAACTAAGATTAAAGTCCCACAAGAGCAATCCTACTATTGGCTGTTGTGCGACTTGGCAGTTTGGATGGGCACTTGGTCAATTGTAATCCAGGATCATAGTGGTAAGCAAGTCCATTAAGATGTTAAAGAAAAAAAGCACTGAGAGAAGCTACCTCATGTGAGTTTGAATCAAATTAGGAACAAGTTCACCAACAAGGCGATCAATACTAAATAAAGATAAATTAATCAAGATCAATACTCAACTATCAAAAATTCTACCAAACCCCTTGACTCATCCTTGAATCCTTAACAATTAGGGCAGAGAAAATGATAGGACAACCATTATATTCTGAAAGAGTTAATTACAGGAGTTTACAATAAGTTAGTTACCTCCAACCAGTTTTTTATGATGTGACATATTCTCAACTGGCGTGTAAACGGGATAACGTTGTGTCCTAGATTACCCATTAAAGGACCACCCAATGTGATCAAAATTGAGCGGATATAGCCATATGACATTTTGAATGCGCTGTATTCAGATTTTCTGGTCAATGATGTGATTGATCCATTCTAAATAGCAAGCCCCAGAAATGCACCCATCCCATAACCTAATTTTGTAACCAATGTTGAGAGACCAGACAATCCATCTAAGTACTAACACATATTATGCTTAAGTTGTACACTTGGTGATCATGACCATTAGTTTAGACCATGATCGCCTCATCACAAAGGTTTGAAAACTTATAACCATCTGAACACTTGCATCAAAATGTCTGTTATCAAAAGTTCATACTCCTAAACTAAGGGTGCTACGAGGCCATATGACTGATCATTCCCTCAGTTTGATTGTACAATCAATGAAGCATCCAAGATACTCAAAGTACCATGGCATGTAATCTCACAGACACTAGAACCTTAGCTAGCGTAGGTGGTTTGATGATCAGTGTTGTGCGCAATATAAGCACACTGCTGCACAGGTTATAGTTTCTCCTTGGAGCTCCTCTAATATTCTTTGATCGCTTGACCTCTGTCCCATGATAGTGTCAAAATCAATGAAGATAGTACAGAAAGCTATACTTTAATCAAATTTTACAGTTCTTGGTATAATGAATCTCTACTCCAGGAACAATGACTTATAACGGATAAAAATAAATGGCGAGTAAGAATTATTTTACAAAAAAGGTTAGTAATATTCAATGTATTAGGGGAGAAATCAAGATGGTGATGAGGGATAGATGCACACCATGCGTGAAAGACAAATTAGACTCAGGTTCAAGAGGGGCTGACATAGGTCAGGTTCAGAGTTGGATTTAGTCAGGATCCACATTGAGGGCTTGACTGAGAATAAATTGGTAGCACAGTTTAAGTGGCTTCCATAATCTGCCATTAGATAGTTGATAGAAAATAGGATTTAATGAGTAGCATAATAAGGTTGATGATATGACAAGTGGAGTTAAACACTGTTTAAAGCCTTAGGTTTAATATCTTATAATATTACATCTTAGACATCCTTTTATAGCTCATCAACCAGTGGAGCACTAATAGGGCAATTTATTTGTAAATTTTTGGTTGTAAACTTGGTGTTATTATGGGAAATCACTAAGTGATGTATAATATAAGGTTATTAATGGTTTCAGACTTTAGGGCTGATAAAAATTTGCTTAGCAAATTATAAAAAAAATTTTAGGCCTTAATCCCAAATTAATTCTCGAATAATAAGTATAAACTTATGTTGATAGTTATAATAAATGAGTTGCAATAATTATAATAATCAATAATTTGCGGTTCATAAGTTGAGGTTTCACTGGAACTGGAGAAAATTGCAACAGAAATCCATCAAGCCTTGACTGAGGTGTTCATAATTTTGCCAGTGTTGATTTGTAAAATAAATGGTAATAAAGAAGAAGCTTGAGGCATGTGTGGCTTAGTGGTGCGGCAACTATGGTAGGAAATTCCAAGAGTCTCTGTGTACCTTGCTTAAGATTGGTGCAGACAATGTATGCAGCATCACCTTCAGGTGTGGAAGCTTGAGAAGCAACTTGAGAGGCTGGAGCTAACCAAACTGTGCCAAAGACCTGCACTAGAGGCACTAATCTGAAATGGGCAGGGAGAGATGCAATGAAATTCCTTCGCCAGTTGAAAATACTTTGTAGAAATAAGTGGGTGGGACCCAAATAAGTCTTTGCTGAGGGTTGAGTCCTTGAGGCATTAAAAAATTTTAAAGAGAAACGTATAGCTGGTAACTGAATTAATTAAAATTTTGGGCAAGGAATCTCAGAAGTTTGGCATGCAGGTATAAGTTGCCTAATTGATGGGGGTGGTAGCTTCATCCATAATGATGAGGTGAGATTGGTGGAGTAGGGCACGCATGAGAAGGCACTCAGGACACGCATAGTGGCAAAGCTGGGCAGCAACCATGTTAACTGGTAAAGGCAAACTTTGATCAGATTGTTCATCATGGTAGGAGATTATGTAACATATGGAGGTTCGTGACGTTAATGAGTAATTTAAACTTAGATTGAGAGGAGTCAGATTAACAGATCTGAGGTAACCGTCAAAACAGCAAAAGGAAAGCATATTTGTTGCTTTATCTAGTTGACGTGTGGATAGAGGCAAGGAATATTAATTGTGGCCTCGTTTTAACCAAGAAGGGTGGTTGGGGGTTCACACTTAATTCTTCTGTTGAGATTTCTAATAAGATGGAAGTGTTCTGCATCTCAGGTAAGGATTAACTAAAATTAGGAGGCGTCAGGTTGGCAGATTCAATTAAAGATAAAAAATATAGGGAAAATATTTTTGGTCATTTATTTCATTTGACATGTCAGTGAAGGCGAGATAATTTGGTTTTGACCTTATATGAATTAGAGATGGGAGCTTGGCGATCTCTCTTTTGCTTCAATAACTAAATCAAAGCATAATTCGGATTTTATCTAAAAAATACAAAAATGACCACTCAATTGAGCCAAAGCTTACCAATGTTGATGCTATCAACGCCTGCTGCCCAGGCTTGGAGTAGTGGTGCGCCGCCATCTGGCATCTTTTGGCAACTGGTAAAACATGCCCAGGATGGCTCAGCTAGCCCCCCTAATGCTACTGGGCGTTATGTCCCCCCTCAGGTCTTGGCCCATCATCTTTCAAGTTCCCAGGCAATGCTCTGGAGCCCTTTGGTGCTCCCATGGAGAATTTGCGCTTTGGCCTCTGGGTCAAATATGGGAACCTTTTCCCATATGCAAGCACAGCTATCATCGAGATGACCACAGTGGTGTTTGAAACCACTGGCTTCATTGATTTCCACCCCTTTAAGGGGTATTTTGACCTCGTTTTCTGTTCCAAAGCTGATGCATATTCAGCATCTAAGCTGCAATTGATTTATAAAAAGTCCCTCTCCCAACCGTTTAAACCTGACTCCCAGATGAGGCCTTTTTGGTGATCCAGTTCACCAAATTGCCTTCCTACCTTTCCCCCTAATGCCTCCACCACGAGCACACAGAGGGTTTGCCATTTACGGTGCAGACCCCATGTTGCAATTTTTGGTTTTAAATGGAGAAGATCATTTTGCAGGGCCATGCACCTTTACAACAACAACCCCCATTTCATTGCGACACTAATCTTGTGATTCCCCTTGCACAGTGATCAGATCCACCCTTGATCACCCATTCTGGGCGCATGTCAAGAATGGCTGCACCAACCCCCTTGTGCTTTAAGCTTGATCACTCAAAGCGCAAGTGCCCTATGGCTTCTGCCTCCACCACTTCTGCCACTTCTCCCAACAGCTTCAGGTCAGAAGCCAGTTTGGCTCAATTTTTTGAATGGGGCTCAATCCTCCTGCCCCCAACCTTGGTGAATTCTGGCACCACTTTTAAGATAGCAGCCAATCAAAATCAAAAAATTCTAACAATTTGACCAGATAGTGAAATCCTGAGATGATGGCTGACACAATTATAGCTTAGCTGCCATGGTCAATGGTATATGGACAATCAGCTTCTGTCACTGCCCCAATTCTGGTAGCTGGCCCAGTGCTGGCTGAATCCAATCCATTCGAGGCTCTTAAATGGATTGATGAGGTTGAACGGCTGTACCATATAAAGCTGGATTTTGCTTTGGGAGAGTTTTCGTTGATCAACCCAATTAGCAGCCCCACAATTTTTACTTTAAAAACAGTTTCCCAATTTTATAAAAATATTAATAAAATGCCAGTTGAAGCTGCTGCAGCTCCTGCCAACACACTCCTCTGACAACAACTCCATGGGGCGATGGAACCCCTTGTTGAGGGTATTCCCATCCAAAATTTCCTTCATGAATTTTGATGAGGATGCAAAAGAAAAAATGAGGAGCTTGATTTTGGTGTGAGCAGCACTTGCATTGATGCAGCAAAAGCTTTTCTTTAACCCTGCTTATACAGAAACCTGCCAGTGCATCAAGTCTTTTACTTGTGTGCTGGCTCTTATCACTTTCGCTGAGCATCAACTTGCTAAATAGTTGAGGCAATGGACACCGCTGGCCTGATAAACGAAGAAAACCTACAACTACACCTCGTTATACCCCATGTCACTGATGCTCCCACCCTAGTGCTGTCCACCATGGTCCGCCAGCTAAAGCGGGCGCTGGACAAAAGGTTCCCTTAAGCTTCCTCGCTGTCTGGTATGACTTCTTAGGCTGTTAGCTGAGGTGCCATATAAGAAAAATATTTCTAATAATCCTTTTGTTTGGACCATTTGCAAATAAAGATGCGTGGCGGCTCCCCTTTTGGGTTGAGCACCACAAGTGCTAAAAAAGATGGTAGCTGGGCGGTTTATAAATAATTATTTCACCAGGATCAATCATTTCAGAGTTGAAAGATAAGTCATACAAGTAGCAAATGGAAGGTAGTTTAGCTGCTTGGGATGACCAATGCATCAAGGTAACAAATTCAGAGCACAGCTTTATTTAATTTTAGAAAGCTGGCTAGGTGGCAACTCCTTAAACCCTTTATGCTTTAGGGCTGACAGGTTAAAGAATTTCAATTTTGGTGTGTTAAAGAAATCTAAAATATTAGTAAAAAATAAAACCAAAAATAAAATATTTAGGGATATATAAATTTACAAAAAAGTGAAAAAAGTTTTGATGACTATAAGATTGGTGTATCCCCCTTAAGGTTGGGACCACCTAGTGCTAAAAAGGTTTTGAGGCTCCAATTTTGGTGACAGAGCAGTGAAGTGCTTCGGCATGGGGAGACAGTGAAGGCGCTGAGGAATATGGGTTGGCTGTTCTGATATCGTCATTAAAACAGCCATTAGTTTTTTCATGGTGAAACAGAGAGGGTGCTGAGGATTTCAGATTAGCTGTACAATTTTATTGTCAGAACATCCAGAAACTTTGGTGAGGGAAAACAGAGAAAGCGATCAGTATTTAATGTTATATTTTCCAATTTCATTGTTTGAACGGTGAGAAGTTTTGGCATTGGGAAAGTAAGGAGTCAAGGAGGCATTTAGGTGGACTTATGTTAATGTATGGTCTTCTTGTTTCAACCACTCTTTGAATATGTCAACAGCCTTGTAGGAGGTTTCATATATATGTTCATATTGGTCAGTATCATCATCTGGAGTATATCTTCTTCTATAATGAATTCTTCAACACTGATGGTATAGCTAGTAGGATATTCAGTAGAGTCCCTAGTCGCAGAAGTCCTATTCCAAAATTCATCTTCCAGGAGTCAAAGTGGGCAACAATCATTGAGCTGGTCTAGAAATTCACTCAGGATCATTTTCTTAAAACTAAACACACTACATCCTGTAGTGAGCACCATGTGTAATGTGTAAGTAAAGCACACTTTGCATAAGCTATAGTTTCTCCTTGGTACTCCTATAATTTTGATTGTATTATCCTCTGTCTCCTGACAGGGTCAAATATAAAGGATATTGTACAGAAAGAGATACTTTAATCAGATTATACAGTTCCTGGTATGGTGAAATTCTACTCTTGGAACAATGACTTCTACTAAATAAAAATAAATAGGGAGTAAAATTATTTTACAATTAAAAAGGTCAGTACTATTTAAAGTACTAGGGGAGAAATCAAGATGGTGATGAGGGATAGATGCATACCACGTGTGAAAGACAAATTAGATTCAGAAATGTTAAAGGGGGGAATACTCTTTCTGCTAAGCATCACTTTTCGAAAAATCAATTCAGCCTTAAAATTTAGCTCCACTAAAGAGATTTACAAAAATTATTAGCAAATATGCCAGGAAACCCCGCAAAAGAACCCGCGAGCTTGGCCAAATGATCCAGCACCACCCCCAAACGAAGCAACCCCCAGTTACCCACCTCAGGGTCAACCAGAATCATCCGCTCTCAAGCAGTGGCCGTGAAAGCAGGCACCACCCCCCAACCTGGAGCTACTTCAACTAGCGCCAGTTCACCTGATCGCACTTCTGCAACCTGCACGCCCAACAGCTCTGCGTGCGCTACCTTCCACCAACCCGCTGGGCCCCCTCTAACCAAGGAGGCCATCACCCACGCTGTTTTAATGGCGTCTGCTCGGTTGAATGCAACCCAGCCCATCCAGGCATTCACTTCCCTCATTGTGTCAGCTAATTCAGCCCCATCTATTATTGCTGACGCCATGTTTCTGGCTCCCCCCCATGAGGGGCGATACCCAGCTACCAGGCCCCCAAACCCTCTGATGTAAGGTTGGATTAGCCGCACATTCTGGTTCACTAAGAACCAAATTAGGACAATCTACTCTTTTTCAATGGGGATTCAACTGATTCAGATTTCAGAACTTCACACCAGTTCCAATCTCACCCGTCCTATTTAAACCCCATAAACGGCACTTCTCAAGTTGGCACTTTATCTCCATATGCTGAAAATGACCAATTCACCAATCAGCCAGTGAGTTTTGCCCACGAAATCACAGCAAATACTCGGGCTGAATTTACCCAAATAGATTGGGATGGTGATGAAACATCGCCCTCCTCCCAATTGGCTGGAGTTAATTCCAATCTGGATGGTCCTGCCCAATTTAGTGAGGCCCAACAATCCGCCTCTCAATTCAATATGAAGCCAGCAACTTCTGGAACATTCCAGCAACAGGGGAACTCCGCAAACTTGTTTAAACCACCAGCTCATATTCAACCCGTGATTGCAGCCCAAAGTAAACACAAACGTACCAAAGGAGCCACTGGGGCGTGGCAAAAACCTCTGGCACCAACGCTACCCAAAGCTGATCCCCGTGAAGTGGCGTTTATTGCTGATGTTAAGAAGAAATGGGCTGAAACTAGAGCGCAAAAAGCTCTACCTCGCTCAACCCTCTCCCACACTATTCGCCTTTATTATGGGCATAACCCTGTTGAATTCTATATGGAGGATTACTTCTCATATTTTGCAAAGATCGCGGAGACATTCCCAATTAACACCACTATCCATGAATCAGTGGAGGGCCACTACATCGATGTGGACTTCACTGAAGCTGCCCTTGCTGACCATACTGCCACCCTCCAGGTCATTATTCCGCGTGGATCTCTTTACATCTCCCGCACATGCTCTCACCTGGAGATAATTTCATGGGTTACTTTTTCCAACCTACCAACGACTGTTGATCCGGAGTCTCTTAAACTGGCGCTCCATCATGGTTTAATGGAGTTTAGGTCTGTTCTTTCAGTGGACTTTAGCGTCCCCTCTTACTATGCTCCCACTCAAAGAGCTCGCACTGCTAGGGCGTCGTTCATCCCCTCCCCCACTGTAACCCGCAACATTGAGGTGATTCCTCGTGTGGCGGTAGTTGGGGCATGCCCTGAGATCTTTTTTGTCGACCCTGATCAGGCGCGCCCCCGGTGTTCATGGAGTAACGCCCTTGAACACCTGTATAGTGGCTGCACAGCTCGAAAACAGGCCTCTTAGCCACCACCCAGGGGCCTAAACCAGGCCAAAAACGATCCCACGTGGCCGCAGCAGCAATTCCACAACCCACACAATGGGTTCCCGTTCAAGACCTATCCCCTGAGGCCTTACGCCTAGCAGTTGAAACAGCTAACCCCACTATTGATGCGGGATACCTTCGCGCTCATGCCCCCCTTCCAGTGGGCCCCCCCAATCTCCCACAGTCAACTCCCTCTCTCACCAAGCGCAAGGCATCTCCCACAGGGCGCCCCTCGTCAGCCACCCCCACTCAGGGCTCCGCGGCACCCCCACCAACCCCCACCAGTGATTTATTCGCATCAACTCTCAGCTCCCAATGGAGCTATGCCCACCAGCATGGACTGGCAACCCGCGGCCTGCGGTAGAAGTGCCACCTCAAAAAGTCCTACCCCAACCCTACATTCCATTTCGCGCGGCTCCTTTGCAGTGTTGGAGGAAGTGAATATGGACTCAGACTCATCAAATGGGGACACCGCGGAGGTCGCCATTGAGCACCCTCAGGTCCTTCCCCTGTAATGGAGTGGGGCAGCATCCTAGGCTGACTTACTGGGTCCTCCGCCCCCCCACCCTCTCCTTCCCCTCAGAACCCTCAACGCTCCTCACGGATTGCAGCTAATAGTCAAGCTAAAGGACTCAAAACTAGCCACCTCACAGCAGCAGGTTTAAGCGCTGGCAACCCCCCAGGACATGGAGGGGAACAGCTATGAGTCCCCACAGCAGCACCCTGGCCCTGAAATCCATCAACGCGAATGGGTTGCAGGACTTTAAGCGGAGAGTCCGCCTCCTCCGCAACTTCAGGTCAGCACAAATTGACATCGCTGCTGTCCAGGAGCCCCATATCCTCCCCCACGAACAATCTTCATGGAATGAACAGTTTAGAGGCAGCTCCTTCTGGACAAACCATGCCGCCCTTATTGTTTTAAATCCCCGGGTTAAAACCCATTCTTTTTCACAATATCTAGGTGGCCGCCTCATACTGGCCAAACTCATTACTCCTGACTTCTCTTTCTTCGCTGCAAGCATCTACCTGCCTAATGCAGGTCAGGAGCAAAACCAGCTCTTGGAAGAGCTCGTCCAACTCAATCTCCCACGGAATACAGTCCTCTTGGGAGATTCTAACACAACCATAAGTCGCGTCTGTGACTCTTACCCCCCTGCAGCAAAGGAACGCCCTGGATCAAGTCGCCTCCAGGATTTCCTTCGCCTGAGTGGCTTTATGGATGCGCTTCCACCCTCCGCGTCTGGCCTAGGTTGCATGACTAGGATCCAGTATGATGGAGGAGCTTTCCAGTCAGCGTCACGCATAGATATGGCACTGATTGTCCCCCTGCTAATTGGCCGCGTCTCCTCTCCCATCTCTCGTGACAACCATCTGAGTGATCACAGGTCACTCACCGTTGTCCTCACCACCACGCTTAGACTGTCGCGTAGGTTCTGGCTTAGGGTTGCCCCAGCTCTTCTCAACAACCCCTTCACTAAGGAGAAGCTGTCTATGACCATCTGGGAGACTCTCACCTCCCCCCACCCCACCTGCTTGACCACAAGGCTTGATGGGCGGTGACCAATGAGGGCATTACGCGCTTTGCTTACAACTGTGCCAAAGCCCAGATGACCGCAGCTCGCGCCAGAGTCAAAAGGGCGGAAGCCAGAATCAGACATCTGGAGCGAAACTGCCAGCCTTCGCCCTCTCCCAGTTGGTTGGAAGACTGGGAAGCGGCGCAGGAAGCACTCCACGTGGAGCTCACACTGCAGGAAGAACGGGCAGCAAACTTTATAACATCTCGTTACTATGCTCAATGGGAATGCCCCACCCGCTTCTTCTTTCAGAAACAGAAAGCCCAGTCAACAGCGCAGGATATTACTGCACTGAAAATTGGCACTACAACCACTTCGGATAAGGAGGAAATCACGCAGGAACTAAGCCGCTTCTACTCCAGCCTCTTCCATGCCACCCAGGTGGACCCGTCGGACATCCAAGACTTCCTGTGGCGGGCTCCAGAGCCACCCATTGACCCACGGGCTGATGAGGCTCTACTGGCGCCTATTTCCATCCAGGAGGTGATGGAAACCCTTCTGAAATCCCCACGGCTTAAAGCCCCAGGCCCAGATGGAATACCCTTCGAGGTGTACCTTCTGGAACCTGCGGTGATAGCCAGAGCCCTCCGCGACCTCTTCGCTGCACTCTTGGTGAATGGCGAGGTCCTCCCCAACTCCAGAGGCTCAATCACGACCCTGATTCACAAGAAGTCAGACCGTGAGAACCTGGCGAACTGGCACCCCATAGCATTGACCAACACAGACCACAAGCTCTTCGCGAAGCTTCTGGACAACTGCATCACCAAATGGGTGTCACCTCGCCTCTCCCCATCCCAGCACGGTTTTATTCCGGGGAGGTCTTTATGGGACAACTATAATGAACTTCACGTGACTTTGACTGCTAACTCTCGTAAGGCGAATGGCTTTGTGGCTCTCCTGGATATGGAGAAAGCATATGATCGGGTGGCCTGGAAGTATATTGATGCTTCCCTGGCCTGCTTCCATCTCCCCCCGCAGCTAGGCGCTGGATATCAGCGCTCTATGACCAGCTCCACACCAGAGTCCTGGCGCCAATGGGTTTTACAGTGGCAGTACCAGTTGGACAAGGTCTTCAGCAAGGGGACCCCCTGAGCCCTATCCTTTTTAACATCACCCTCGACCCCCTCTTGGCCTCCTTACAGGACAAGCTAACAGGGATTCTGGTCCCAGGTAAAGCCCCCACCCGCACCATGGCATTTGCAGATGACACCGCCATTGCATTTGGCTGCCCTGGGATGTTGCCCTCGTTGCTGTGACCATTGAGAGGTGCACCAAGGCGTCCAACGCCATGGTCAACACCTCCAAGACAACAGTTGTACAGGTCGGCTCCCCCACCTTCCCCCCACCATTTGGTATTGAACCTGTGCGTGGTATCTTCCGTCACCTGGGCGTTCTCACCAACCAACAAGGAGTTGCGCTAAAAGACAATGAGGACTTGCTCCTCGCAGCAGTTAACTCCAGGATTGCTAGCTGGAACTGGTGGCACATCACCCCCAGGGTCAAGCTCTGATGGCCAATGTGTTCCTCCTCTCCAAAGTCTGGTTCCTAACGCACGTCTGCCCATTCACAGATGCCTTTTATACGCGGCTCAATGTACTCCTCCACTGTTGGATCTGGGGCTCAAACCATCCACCAATGGCCCTCTCAACCATTGCCCAACCCTGCAATGAAGGGGACCTAGGGCTTCTGGACACGCGATCCCACGCCACCACAATCTTCCTGAAGTTCCTATGGCTGATTGTCTGCTGGGACGCGACCCCCATGCCCCAATGGGCGCCCGCCCTCCTCCAGTCAGTGTCAGCAGCTCTGAATCTTCCTAGAGCATCTCTGACCTCATTAGGGAAGTGGCTCACAAACCACCCAGTCCATCGCCTGAAACCATCCTCATCCCCTTACTGGAACCAGGCTCTCCTTTCCCTGAAACGAGTAGGCGCGCGGATCCACCATGCCTTCCCATACAGAAGGGAAGGCCCTGGCCTCAGCCCCCGTCGCCATGCAATTGTGCACAATGGACAAGTTGTCACAACTCGCCTCAACCCCCAAGATCGTCCTCCCATCCGCCCAAGATTCCTTGAGCTCCTCCCTCCCTCCATGAGATTTGACCTTAAGGAATTGTGGAAGGACGTCTATCACCCCATCCTGTCAGCAAAGGTGTCCAACACCTTATGGAAGGTGCTCCACTGTTCATACAGGACAGGGGACCGGACTGGCCCTACCTTCCAGCACCAAAGCTGCCCCCGCTGTGCGGAGCCTATTGACTCCCATCTCATCATTTTTTCACCTGTCCAGGTGTCGCCGCATTTTGGCCAAAGGCCCGCGCGCTCCTCCATGCTCAGCCCTGGTCTGGACACCCTGTGCAAGACCTCATGTTTGAGCAGACGTTGCCTGGTTGCCACCAACCCCTCCATGTCCTCGCCTATGCCACAGCCATCTGGACCATCCATAACTCCTTCCTTTGTGCTGCCTTTGACCAGCAGGTGTGGACCCTTCCACACATGATCACCCACTTTCAGGTACACTTTGAGATGGCCCTAAAGGTCTGCACTATGTCGACAACCCTCCCCCGCTCAGTTGTCACTGCAGCACGGCTCTGGCGTGCAAACCCCCTCCCTTTCTCAATGCCTCCTCCCTCCCTTCCCTCGCCTCAGGCTCTTAGAAGCCCAGGCGTAATTAAATAAACATTGATGAATCCCCCCTTGGGTTGGGACCATCTAGTACTAAAAAAGAAATGTTAAAGGGGATGGCATAGTCCAGGTCCAGAGTTGGAGTAGATCAGGAATCCTCATTGAGGGATGAACTGAGATCAATATTGGTAGCAAAGTTTAAGTGGTTTCCATTATATGCCATTATATATACAATATAGAGTAAGATATATTGAGTAGAATAAGGTGGTTGATGAGCTGACTAGAGGAGTTAACCACTGAATATAGCCTTAGGTTTAATATCAAGATAACAAGTTGGCGCAAGCATCCTTCCCTAGCTTATTACCAGTGGAGCACTACAAGGGTGATTATCCAGAATTATTGGGTTGTCAACTTAGTGCCAATATGTGAGATTTCTAAGTTCTTTAAAAAATAAGGAAATAGTGATTTTAGGCTTTAAGGCTGTAAAATATTATTTGGAAAATTTTAGGACTTGATTTTAATTAAAACCAAATAATAAGATGACCCAATGCTCATAGTTTTATAAACAATATTACATTAATTATAGCAATAAATAAATTATAACATATTCAAGTCTTCACTTGAACTAGAGCAAATTGCAAAAATCTGGAATGGTCAGGAATACTACAAGTGTAGTGATATCACTTCATGGCTCTAGGTATATATGGCGAGACACTGGCTCCTCCTCTCCCCTCCTATCAATGTTTCATTTTCTATTTTTTAGTTATATAAGGTTTTGCAAAAAACATTATTAAACTTATAAAGGCTATCTACAATATAATACCTAAGAATTAATTAGAAATTACCAAGCAAGTTCTAAATCCAAGCTATGCTGGGGAAATTAGCTTATATAGGTTAGTACATGATGATATAACATCTTTTAGATAATTTACTAAATAGGCACTGAAGCAAAAAACTGTAAGTTATGATGACCTAGATAAAAAAATTTGTTCTACTAATAGTTACCTATGAGACATACTAGTTACCATATGAAGTATGGAAAAAATTGATTGTTCCATAGGTATAATCTATAGATATTTACTGAAAGGTTTATTTTAAGCTATATAATATTAACTGTATCTTAAGATTTATACAATTGGAATAGTCTTAGTTGCTATTGACTAAAGTTAAAACAATATCTGTATAGTAAGTGTCCTAAAGGTGGTCTAGTTTGTCTACATTATAAGCACTAGAGGAGTTATGCAAAAAGTTTTTAAACAATTTGTACATAATAATATTATAACTAAAAGGGGGTGGAAGGTGAGTCAGTAGGGCGTACAGCTACCAACCTGAAGGTTGCAGGTTCAATTCCCACCCTTTGCACATCGATCAGGGTGCCAGCCAAAGGAAACTATTGGCGATTAGTAGGTATAATAACATGAAAACCTTACCCATGATGTAACCAGAAAAATCTGAGTCCTGATCCAGAGGTGAAAAAACTTTCTATGACAGAGTTGACCCTGCTCAGGTTTCATGTTGATACTTTCTTTCTCTATTTTGGTAATGTCTGTCCCCCGGTCAGCTTACCTTGAATAAATAAAATAAAATATTATAACTAAAATAAAGTTTTTTCAAAGTAATTTATATAAAATAAAATAATATTTGAGGTGGGTCAACCTTGGAACAAATATACCACACTGAGAATTTTTCTAGCCAGTACAGGTTTCAAACACAAAACCTGCACTAGGGTGGAAGCAGTTTTACCTGCCAGGCTAATCACCCTTTTAAGGTAATTTATATAAGGAAAGTAATACAGCTGACCTAATTATTAGAGCTTATATACAAACTTATGTTAATAAATTATAATTTTAAAAAGCATTTTATTGTATACTATATAGTATAAAAAAGCTTGCCTATAGTTAGCCATTGATGTAAGTAAAAACTATACAAACAATTAATATCATATAGCAGTTGGAGCACCATAGCCTTTAGAAAATTTTAATTTGTATAAGTCTAATAAATCTATGAAGAATAGATAATGTAAGTGCATCCAGTCATCATTTTAGGATTAAATAAGTTTAGAAGAAAAATAAAAAGATGCTTAGTATCTTTATATTGGTATCCATAAAGATATATTGTATAACTCAAAAAGTACTAATGTAACAAGTAATGGTAACCCTAAAGACAGATATAATATACTTAAGGAGGAAAATAGTCATGGTTTGTAAAAAAAGACATAACTTATGGGAATTTTATATAATATTCTATCAGAATGGGATTATATTTATTTGAATTCACTATGGTGCTTACTGTGCTAGTGTAAAAACTGTATAATTTCTTAAGAGGCATATACCTTTTTTATTGGATTTAAAATATGAAAGCATTATGGCCCTAGTATTAAGGATTTATGGGAGAACAAATTCACAATCTAAATTACATATTAAATTTGGTTGCAACTGGGCGATATTGCACTTTAAATTGGCACTCAAATAAGTGGTATTGTATGAAGACAGTATACCACAAAAATAAACTAAAGCTTGCCACAAAAATAGGCTTTTATTAGATAGATCTCCTAATCTGATGCAATCTTGTTTTGTACTTTCAGACTTGTAGGAATATGACATGCTCCACATAAACTTCTCCAAACAACTGAAATCTCATTGTGACTTCCAGTACTGGAGATCCAGCATTAACTTTTGAGTCCACATTCTCTCAGGACTAGTCAACCTAGATGTTGTGTTGGTCTTGTGCTGTCTGTACTCTCCAATATATACGCTTAAATTTTTTGGAAGGCAATTCATGTGTCAGACTTCTCTGTGACACACAAGTCTTCTTGTTATTTCTATTTTGTTCCACTGACACCCTGCTGACATCATTGCAAGGGTCAGGCTCGAGGTTGGGTGCATTTTTAGAGAAGAGTGGACATTAAATGGCAGGATCATGTGTGGAAGACTTGGCTAGATAATTCTAATCTACTCTTTGAAATCAGCTAGAATGTTCACAGTAGGTTTAGCTGGCTAAATTTGGTAAGTATGACTGATGAGAATGGAACTGCCTTAGGGAAAATGATCAGTTGACAAGAAGATAGAAAGTCATATGCTGGAATTTATAAATGTATAGTTAAGTAACAAGTGCTTGTTTTTGTATAAAAAAATAATAGCAAAATAATGTAGAGAACAAAAGGCTACTCTGGGCTTTATACCTTGCTTTTCTGATATTTCACCAGCTTGCACTTTTAAACAATGTGATATTTCTTGAAGTTGACACACCTTAAATACTATGAGTAACTTGATAATTAGTCAAATGACTACCAGCTGCTTGGCAAAACCATTTAAGCTATTGAATCAAATGAGAAAAATTTCCAGACATAATAATATACCATTACTATTAATTATTATAAAATTTTTATTACTTAAATTTTTTTTATTTTACTACAAATATCCAAAAGACTACAATGAAATATTGTATTGTTATCTGACCTTAGTAACTGCAAAAACTTATCAATAGGTCATTTCAGGAATTCTGAAAAATGAAGGATGCAAGATTTCAGCACAAACAAGATTGTATGTTAAAGATAAGCAAGTAAAAATTGCATAATTTCAAAAAGCAAATAGCTATTTTATTAAGTAATCAATCCATAAAAGAAATAAAACCCCTGATCTGAAGGATCTCTGGGAGTTTAAATTTCACTATGAGGTAGAAAAGACATTTGGATCAAAAATTTGATAAAGGCACTTATTGTAGTAGTTTTAATAAGAACTACATTTCTGAAATAGTAAATTTACACTAAAATCAATGAAAACTTGTTATCACTAAAGCTTCTAAACTAAGAAGGTATACAATAAAATAAAGATAAATAAATAAACTCCAAAAGCTCTTTATGGTTAGGTTAAAAAATAAACTTCACCATATAGATAGAAAATACATTATGTAGCCTAATTTTATGAGTATTAGTTATGGCTGTTAATCTGATTGATCATATGGATTAGATAAAATTAATAATGTGCTTTTAATAAGTAGATTATACTATGGTAGATTTTTTGTTTGAAAACCTGCAAACATGTTAATAGTGATTAAAAATGTAATCAAGGCGAGTTGACCTTTAGCAAATAATATACTGAAATTTTTTTCTTATCAGTAGGTTTCAAACTTGTGTTAAACAAAACCTTCACTATAGTGAAAGCAGGAACTACCATGCTAGGGTAACCATTTTGTTGATAGTAATTAAGAATTTAAAAATTAAACTTACTAAAGTAACTATATTATAAAATCAGTGACTTATATTATTAATAAGTATGTACTAATGTACACTTAGCACAATAAAGAATATATGGTTGTTAGTTTTAGTAAAGTATATAGCAGTTATGATGTAAATAAGAAGCATGGATATATATTATCTATCTATTAATTGCCTTTTTAACTGACTTTAAAAAGGAAAAGGTTCTCAAATTTGGCCTGTATGTCATGGACTGATGAAATGATTGAAGGGACCAACTCTAAAGATAAAGCTAGTCGTCAGGAGGCTAAAAAAGTGAGGTTAGCAGGCCTTCCTGACCTCAAACATACCCTAGACCAGCGCTGGGTTCAGGCCATTTATGCTCAAGTCAGTCTACAGATGTGTGCAACGCTCAGCCCTGTGCAATAGCAAAGGCATTAAAATGAATTATCTATATGCTTAACAGCCATGGTTTAGTTCAGTTAATCAGCAAACGATATTTTAAAACTCATTTGGCCTTTGAAATTTTGAGATCAGGTCAGCCATGCCTACAATCAATCACTTGAGTTTGGGCAATCTTGAGCTATAGTACCCAGGCTAATGGAAGCGTGTGCTTATTGGTGCACTTAGGCTTAGTACCACTTCCATTAATGGACCATTTCCCTCCGCTTATTTAATTATGTTCCCTTGAGACCAACTTTACTTGTTGGTCATCTTCCTTTAGATAAATCCCTGTTCATTTGCAATTTTTATCAATTTATGATTACTATTATGAACCTGTGTGAGGATCTCCTCAAGGAGGTCTTTAACAACGTTGGCTATCCCCTTTTGCACTAAAGTATATACTATATCAAGTGCATTATTGGGCCCCTTGGTTCCCTCCAAACTGAGGCACCCAAACCCTCCAATACTGATACTGCTTGGTTAGGGGCTCCCCAGTGGGGCCTACCCAAGAGTTCCTGTTTATTAGTTTCCAACTACTCTTCAACACGTTATACACCCTTGAACAGGGTTATTCTGGCTCTGGCGCCCTTCACGGTGCCCTTTGTACCATAATCTTGATGATGAATTCCCTGGAGTTGTGGCTATGCACTGCTCACCACCTTGCTGGGAACTGAAGAGTTACAGACACTCTTCTTACGCTTTATGTTTTATATTTTTTTTCTTATGTTTGTTCATGCATAACACCAAAAATACTGGATAAATTTAGCTGAAATTTTTTAATAAGATGATGCTCCCACTTAGGTCTCTTACAATTTTTGTAAGGATTGATATAATAAAAATATTATATATAAGAAGTGAAGATCTATTTATTTATATATATTGGTATATTATTTCAGCATAGCAATTAATATATATAAATAATTTGTAGTTTTTAAACCTAATATCATTTATTAGATCTGTCATCTTTTTTAGTATATATACAATAATAAGTTTACAGTTAATAAGCCTATTGACTTAACTAAGTAAATTTTATACTAAAATTTATCAAAAGTGATGTTAGTCAATTATAACTCTTTTCAATCAACTTTAAAAAGAAGAAGGTTCTCAATTCAACCTGTATATATTTTTTCTGTTTTTATTTGTGTTTGTTCACACATAACTCTAAACTATTGGACCATTTTGGATGATCTTTTTTTCAAAAAAATATAATGCTTCAACTTAAGTCTCATTTTACTTTAGTAATGATTGGTTCACATTTTAGAGCTTTATGCCATCATTAAAGAAATTAAACAATCAATAAGGGCAATATGGATGGTTAAATTGGGAATTTTGGCTGGCGAGAAAAACTGGCAACATGTGCCACTAATTGGTTAGCATTGCCAACTATTCATGGTCAGCAATCGCTATCACTAGCCATGGTTCAAGCAACTGCAGCTTACATGACATTTAATCTTTATTATGAATGTGGACTCATCACATTTGATGTGGGATTTGGGTGAAAAAGCCAATAGTTAGGCTCAAAAATATCTGGGTACAATTCACAAAAATTCAGAGATCCTTATGAGCTGGCCAGTGAAGTTCCAAATCTTCTTATGCACCTTTTCCATCTAATGGGGCTATTGTGGCTCAATTTTTTGGCAAAGTTGCCAAGTATATGATTCATATACAATAATGGTAGAGGAAGGCTCAGAGCTAAATCAGCTGATTTCTAAGCGTCTTAGCAATAAAGATGTCTTAAGAGGGGTGTATATCTGACAGCTGTCGCTTGCTCAATAAAAGTAATATCATAATTAACCAATAATTTTAAACATACTGCATTTGAATAATGGTGGGTAATAACTGCCTCAGGTTTGGTGTACACCAGGCAGTCCTTATAGAGCTACCCTGAGCTGCAGTGTATACCTGTTTTTATTGTCTGGTTAAAATCCTCCAGGTGGTAAAGCGTTTGTTAAGGTCATATTTTTGTTATTGAGGCCCAAAATCAATTCCTTAAGATAATAGTTAGTGTTGTGACCTTCCTCCGCCCAGTCATTAATTATTCAGGGATGAGAGGGTGGTTTTGATGATGCATTCAGGGGGTGTTCTCAATAGTAATTGGCGAATTATTATAAAAGATTTGTGTAAGTCAAGGAGACCCAACTTCTTGGGCTAGATCAGGAAAAAGGTCACTTTTGGGAAAAATAAGGGACCTAATGTCCCTGTGGAGCCCTTGTCTCAACTGGATGACTTAGGTCATGTAGTGGATGAACGTTGGATCACTGCATTGGCACCAAAGATCCCACCACAGTACCTCATTTGGCTTCTTCTGCTCTGATTGAAAGGATAAAAGAGGTCTGTAATGAGTTAGTACAGAAAAGAAGCCTTTGACAGCAGCTTCCCCCTCTGAGCCCTACTCCACTATCCTTTACGTCCTTGGGTAAGAAGAGAAATGAGCCTCAAAACTCAGGAAAGGGTTCACAAGTCATAAAACCCAATCTGGAGCATGAAATCCAAAATTCTGGGTCCAGGAAAGCCAATCCTAGTCAGAAATTCGCCTTTGGGAAATTTTAAACTTTTAAAAATTCATTGGAATTGACCAGGCGGAACCCAATTCTGCCGCCCCCTCAATCCGAGTTAATTCGCTTATATTTGGATTGGTGAGAGTCCCTCCATAAAAGATCTAATGCTTACATTTCCAGAGCTTTTGAGACCTTTTCATAAGCCAGATGACGAAACCCTGAACCCAGGCTGAGTACCTATGAGTACATCAGCTATTGCTGCCCCTGAAAAACGTACACACGGCCCCCTTTTCCCCACTTCAAATATATAAGGCAACTGCCTCTGTAAAGAGAAGTTGTCGGTCCATTTTCACCTTTACGTTTTAATAAAAACCACAATTACAGATCCTATTCCACAAGCTCCACCGTTTTCTTCATGATCCTTCTACTAACCAAGCAAATTATGCGGCGATATGCATTCTAGGGCTGATGGTCATTGAGTGGGCCTTCCAAGCCATCAATCTGTTGGCCCATAAAGATGTGATCACTATCCAGGATTTACCACAAGTCTACAATGTCAATCTGCCGCTTCATAAGAGTTCTCTGATCCACTAAACTCCTTGCAATGACCTTTTTACCATTTGGCACCTGACAGACCAGCTTCAGGTCCACCTCCCACTCTGTGAAAGAATTCAACTCAATCCGCCTCACCAATATGCCAATGGTTTGGCACAATTAAGGTGGAGTGAGGCTGTCTCCACTAATCATGATTCCTTGTTCAGAGGGGAGGATCTGCCGTTCACACAACTGCAAGGTGGGAACCAGGCACCAAACCATCTGGGCCATTCTGCTGAGGGCCAATCTGGCCCAAATACCTAAAAACCGATCTGCCATGCTGGCGATGCACCTGACCTTCCCATCAAATCTGAGACATCCAATGGAAAAAAATGAGGCCCAAGGCCTCCTGATGGTTGGAGCAATTTGATTCTATTCAATTTGTGAGGCTGATCATCATTTTGAAAAATTTGAAAATTTCTATGATTTTCAGAATTCTTTCTATGATGAATCAGTCCAAATGGCTGGGAAAATGAAGCCAAAGGTAACAGCTGAAAAACCAGAAGGATTGGTCGTCCTTCTTGCCTCTCCCACCCTTGGGGATGCCCAGCAAGACCCACGGTTGCCCCCATTGCAGCCATTTGTTTTGTTGTGGGGCCTTTGGTATGTTTATTAATGTATATTTCCCTCACTAGAATAATAGGTGATCCCTTCTACAGCTTCTCAGAACTGCTATGCCCTTGGCATTCTGGGATTTTCACTAGGTTGTCACACACCCAGATTGGAAGCCCAGTCTTACTTTAATCAGCAGATTTCATGACAATTTGATGCTCTTTCTCAGCAAATTCACTCCAAATCCAGTTTCGTTCCACCCATGTTGTATCTTTAGTCATTGCCGCCCATTTAGCTTTGAGGTCCCATCATATTATATCATAGTTTGTGGCACATGTGTGAATGACAATTGCCCAGCCTCACTACCATGTTGCGCAGTCTAATAGTGATGTCATTGACATCTAAAAGGTAGTTGTGTTTATGCAGCATCCACTCCCTAAGGGATCATGATGTTATTCTTTCTGGAATCCCTTGTATACGGGCCCAGTTGATGCCCCACGCTAGCTCTGGGCAGCATATATGTGTCTGCATCATTTGGAGAAAAGATTTGGCCCAGATCTGGTAGGTATGTAACTCAAAATTTAGTAGCCTCATACCCCCTTCACATCTGGGTTTGAAAAGGATGTCCAGTTTGATGCGCACCACATGGGCCTTAAACCACAGGAAGGTGCAGATAAGCCTTTTGAATTTAACTTCCAAGCCTGGGATCAGTGGTAGGATGTGAGCCACATACCAAAGTTTGAGAGTATTAAGATATTTGGCACTGACTAACTTTCTTTCCGCTCAGCATAACTTTCTGAGCAAATTACACAAATTAATAAAGAGAGTATTTTTGATCGCCCATTGTAGTTTTGCTCTAATGTCCTCGGATTCTCTGCCAGCTGCTCCAGTGTGGGGCAGTGGCGAAACTTCCCCCGCCAGTTTCATCCAGCAGGAAAATGCGCTCAAACTGGCTCGCTCAGCCATTCCAAAACCATGGGATGTTTCATTCCTCCTAAGGATCTTGATGCCCACTTTGCTTGTACCCAAGAAGTATCTCGCTGCCCCCTGGTGCTCCCCTGGAGCAACATGTGCTACAGCCTAAGGGTCAACTATGGGAAACTCTTATACCATGACCAATTCATTATTGAAATGGCACAGTGGTGATGACACCTGTCGGATCTATAGATTTATGCACATATAAGGGGTATTTTTACCTTGGCTTCACCTGTGAAGCTGACGCTGCTACTGCAGCAACTGTGCCCTCTGGTATTTCAGGGTACCCCTCTTCCCACAACTCAGACCCAGCTACCAGCAGACACCACTTTGGTGGTCCAGATTGCTGGTTTGCCCACCCACCTCCCCCTGAAGTGCTCCACCAGGAGCTGATGGACAGTTTGGCAGCCTATAGCTTCAACCCCATATTACAATTTGTGGTCACAAATGGGGACACACGACTCTCTGGTCCTTAGGCATATGCCTCAATCAGCCCTAAATTTAGCAAAACTGCCATGTTGATTACCCCTTGCACCGTTATTCCTTCAGCCCCTGACCATCCATTTTGGGCTCATGTCAAGGGCGGGTAGACGATTTGTCCATTCTGTTTAGAGTTGGACCACTCAAAAATGCAAGTGCCCTTCCTTAGCCACTTCTGACAGATCAGATTACTCATCCGCTGACCTCCAATATGATGCTTACCCTGACACAGGTTCCAGCATGGGGTATGATCCTACCTCCCCCAACCCCAAAACCTGAGGCTGCAGCTGCACCTGCAGTCACTAATCAGCCTCCTCCTCACCCAGTGCACACATAATTCCTCCTATCAAACATCAGCTTGAACCCCAGTTTGATCCCATGATTTTTCCAACAAATCAACCAAACCACAACTGTACACCACTTTCCCAATTCAATTCAACCAGAACCCACGGTAGTTATTTGCTGAAATTGACAAATAAGGTAAGCTCATTGAAGAACCATCTCTGCAAATTGAGCGGTTCATTAATGCAGAATGGGACGCCAAATACCTTTCTCATCTATATACCTCACAGCCAAATGTTGAATCATTTTGCAGTGACCACCAGCTTGCAGTCAAAGCAGCTGCAACACCAGATTGATGACCCCTCCGCAAAGCTGTTGCCAAATTGATGGTGACGTTCACAGGAGGTATTCCCCCTCCCATGATCCCCTCAACCCTCACTACAGAAAGTAAAACCACAATGAATCAGGTACACAAAAATGTCAACAAAGCTATCCAGAACATGGTAACGGTAGTATGGAATCCTAAAGCTAAGATTACCTAAGCTAGTATAACCACATTCATTAAAATCCTAGATGCCCACATTTAAGTTGAAAAACCTTTAGCCAACTACATCAGTAATATTTTCCTAGCTGGCAATTTCCATGAAATACCAATAATTCGCAATATTAAACCACATGCCGCTGATGCCCTGACACCCTTACTGTCCGCCTTAACATACCCTACTCTTGGATGAGGAAGCTGCTGCCAAAGATGAGCGACCCAGATCCTCCCTCCCCTTCCACCATGGAGGGATAAGCGGTTTCTGCTGTTACCTGGTTGGTTGTTTTCATTTGAAGTGTTTCAAATAATCCACTCATTTGGGCGTTTTGTCTGAACCAATTAGTTATGTTTGTTTTTAGTTTTAATTTTTAGTTTTAATAATGTCTGTCCCCCAGTCAGCTTACCTCAAATAAATAAAGATATATAGCACATGTACCTTCCCTTCAAGGTTCAAGCGGGCATGTTTCTAGTAGGTCATCTGGGATGACATACTGGAGAGCATGCTTGTTCCATCGCCTCAACTGCCAGACTAGAAAATGTGAAGAGGATACCCAAATATTTGAACATTTGTGTGGGTGTTATGGGATCAAGGCCTGATGATGGAGGGAATTGAGGTTGTCCAATTTTAATGACCACCCTCCTGTCAATATTAACTTTAGCATTTGATATCTGTTGGTAGAGGGAAAGGAGCTCATCAACGCCTTGAAGGTCACTTTTGGAACTGATCCACTGCCATGTCATCTGCAAATGCCTTTATTCTGATAGGGGTTAGTCAGGGGTGGCAGATACCCCACAACCTCACTTCTACTGCTGCCAATGGGATGTCTGTGGCAAAGTTAAATAGAATTGGGGGTATGGGATTGCCTTGGCAGAGGCCCTGTCCAATCAGAATTGATTCTGTTATGCCATTGGCCAGGATGACTCTTGTATTGAGGCCTTTATATAGCATATCTATCCAGGTGATAAAGGTGATGAGTCCCAATAGCATTTAATGCTGACCTCAGGTATGGCCATGCTACTCAATTGTTGTAAGGATTGGTCCAGTATCTGACAGTAGCTTAGTATGTATATTAAAATGGACCAGAAATGATGGATTTCAATTGTGGGACTGATACATTGCTGGATAAATTTGATTCTGGATTCAGCAAAGCAATAGCTTCAAATCAACTTTTGACCTGATATATGCCCTATGGCTAGGGGTATGTTTGAAATCCAGGCAAGTATGAGATCATATTGTGATAGCTTAAATCATTATAGATGCCTTTCACCTTTTATAATTTGACTAATAAAGTCAACTAAATTTAATAAGATGAATTATTGTAGATGGTGATCAGTAAATTGAGCATAATTTGACCAATAAAATAACTAAATCTTAATAAAATGAGTTATTGTAAATGTGATCAGTAAATTTATCAAAGTTTGACCAATAAAAGCAACTAAGTCTAAAAAATGAAGTATTAGTATTTGGTATAAGTTACTATGTATAATATTTATACAATGAATTTGATTTTATATAGAGATAGTAAGGGTTCAAAAATGATATATAGAGATAGTTGCTTAAAATAAAATGGGAAAAAAGAACCACTTATAAAAATGCACTATTTTTTGGGGGGGGGGAAGACCCCTCCTTCAATTTTTTGGGAAAAAAGAACCTCCTTTAAAGAGTGCTCTAAAAAGTATAGAATAATTGAGAAATTATGATTATTCAATAAAACCCTTTTTGAAGTTGGTGCCATATTCCAACCCGACTTATATATAAATTTTCTCACAAACGCAAATTAGAACTCATTTTAGATTGGGTCCAAGTGTAAACTATAAGCAACTTGGAATATACAGTGGTGAGTATATCTACTTAACGCATTCACTGATTGACTGACATCTGAAACCTTCGAGTCTGATAGGTTCAATCTATTTGGGTGAGTGGGTGAGAATTGCCGAATATTATCAAATCTGAAACTATCAAGTCTGATGGATTCAATCTATTTGGGCGAGGAGGTGAGAATTGGAATAATATCGAATAATTCACCAAATTGCCCACCCAAAACTAAACAAAAATCAGTCAGAGTTTTAGGTGGATTATTAAGTAAATTTAAGTTCACCAACTCACCAGCCGCGAGGGCAACAGCGAAGCTGTTCGAGTGGCTCAAGCATAGTGCTGGCACAGCCTTTAGGCTGTCAGTGGAGCTCATAAACCCGAGCAACGCCGGATAACTTCACTTTATAATATAAACCCTAAATTAATCAGTTCAAATTCTCTGGGAATAACTAAACCCAAGCAACGCTGGGTAACTCCACTAGTATATTATAAATGGGTATAAGTCAGTTTAAAATATGGCTCGACTTCAAAATGGGGTTTATTGATGATTCATAATTTTCTCAATTATTTCATGTTTTTAGAGCCCTTTTTTGAAGAGGTTCTTTTTTTCTAAAAAAATTACTAAATGTAGTTATCTGATCATAGCGTTAAGGCGGGGATACGATTTTAATACGTAATCCCCGATTCAATTTAATGAAACCATTTCGGAAGCCGAATGAATCAAGGGAGTTTGATGGCGAGTCGTTTGGCTTCGCTTAAGCGTCTTGATCAAACCAAAGTTTGTACCAAAAGTCGATACTGAAACAACTCAGCAAGTAAGAGTCAGATGAGATTGATTACATTATATATAGGCTAATAGACATTACGCCAAGATCTATTTCGAATATTCAACTCTCAAAGATGCGTTCAATGCCCTTCCTTGTCATCTTAACGTATGGCTTAGCTTCTAGGGACGTAGTTCGCACAACCCCCGATCCTGAAGAGATGGCGGATGTGGAGATACCCATCGTTAAGCCAAATCAGCTGCCTCCAATCAGTGAGCCAGCTAACACTCATCAGGTTAATTATACAAACCCCAACCGAAAACTGAATACAACTCTGGGTTCGAAACTTCGAGTTTTGCATAAAAGAGCTGAACCAGAGGCATACACTCTCACCCAGTCTGATCTTCCTATTAAAAGTCAAGTTAATAATTTTCTAGAGGTGCCCAGATACGATCTTATACCACCCATGTTGTTTGATGAGTCAGCTTCTGCCCTTAAAATAGATGAACACCCTACTGAATTAGTTTCACTCACCTCCGCAACCCCTAATCAACCAGTTGAACTTACTTTGGAGTCTCCAGATGGTGCTGATCTACAAATACGCAGTGAACAATATCCGATGGAGTCCTCTTTAGCGGGCAACAACCCCATTCAATCGGAAACCCCAGAAACACCCATAGAATTGTTTGGAAAGAAACCCAATGATGAGCAAGTTAGCTTTACTTCTCCAGAATCAGTTAGCGAAGGGCCACAAGGAATAGAGCCTTTTGAAAGCCCTGCCCAGGTGTCGCCACCAGTAGGACAAATTATCTCTAGTCAAAGTTCAATGGTTGGAGTTGCATTACCACCTACGGCTTCGATACTAGACCCTGTGCACTCTCCAGCAGCAGTCAATGATGCAGCATCACAAGGACAATCAAGCCATGTTTCAATTACCCCAGAAGTACCACCTGCTGAGAACAGCTTCCCCGTACAAGCTCACGAGACTCTTCAGGATGGCGAGCTTGTCCCTGCGCAAGGCACAATCGATACAGCAATAACCCCAACCATCAACGCGTCACCAATTCCCATTGCAACTCCCGATATTGGTATAGCATCTACACAAATCCAACCCGTGGCACTTACCTTGCCAAATACTTTACCACTTCTTCCGGAGCAAACGATTCCCACTTCTAGCGTTGTGGTAGCAACTATCGCCAACTCAATTGAGATCCAGCCCTCCGGTACCATTACAGATGTGGCACTTCCACTCTCAACAGAAGAATCTATTGTTACCACACAACCAACTGCCACCGAGGCCTCTGACCTTCCTCAGACTTCTGTCATCATCACAGATGAGACACTTCCAGCCTCAACCGAGGAATCCATCGTCACCACACAACCAACTTCCGCCGAGGCATCTAATAATCCGAATGATTTTAGTAGGATGGTCAGCTCAGTTCACCGTACTGGAACTTCTTTCCCATCTAATAGCTACGTGATCACCTACGTCCCATATTCCGGTAGCTATTTAAATTTATCCTTTACTATCCCTCTATTATTACTTCTTATCGCAACAAAATTTTTGCTTTAGGTTAAATATAAAATCTCAGTTCAGTATAAAATTTTTCCACTATTTATAAAATCATCAGTTGTAATTTTTTACCTCTTGTCATAATCGTATGAAAAGTTTAGCAACAACACCATCTAATTATACATGCAGTATTGAGGCATATCTCAATTTTTAAATGATGTATTATGTAAAATTGTTAAACTTTTAGATACCTCACTGTAGGACAATAGCAGAGATAAGTAGATAATATACTCTAGTGTCTAAACGTAGCCATGTTAGCATCACCTGCTAATTAACCAATTTTTATAATATGGATAACAATTTTAAGTTGATCCTATATGCTTACTTTTCGATGCCCTGCTCTTTCGTAGCCGATATTCTAAAGTATCTGCACTAAGTTTTAGGAGTGAGGTTTACTAGTAACGACTCCTTTCTCTTATGATCTCTTTCTACTCATAAAGTATTACAGTTAATACACTTCCTTGTAACCAAGATAATAACTACATCCTTAGTACCTAAAATTTGATAAGGAGTAAAGCTTTATTGTACAGGGTCAGATGTCTTTTTATTCTTATTTTATCAACTAACCTTCTCTCAACTGTAAGTATCTATTTAATAATAAATCTACTTGCGACAGGATGACTTTAACATTTATACACACCAAGAAATAAGTTAACCCTTTCAATGATTCGACGCATATATGCGTCCAAAAAATGGGGGGTGATGTAAATCTAAAAACGCATATATGCGTCCAAAAAATGAGATTTACATATATTTATTTCAAAATTTGTCGAATATTCGTGTTACAAAGACCAAATTTACCAAAAATTTGTTACGAACAAAGACAAATCTACTAGATATTTATGTTACGGACAAAGACCAAAATGATTACAAAAAGAGTGAACGTCGGCTAAGAAATTCGTGCCAAATTTAAGGCCAAAAAATGGATGATTTTTTTTGAAAATCACTGAATGGTTAATCTCAAAATAGTCTAAACTCCCCCTCTCAAAAAATGAGATAAAGTGTTACCTTAACATCAAAGAGAAGTTTAAATCTAAGAGATAATGTAAGCTTTCATATCTCTATCACAACACGCTTAAGAGCTGATAAACGGGGTGTGGATACATCAGCTTAAAGAGGAGTGTAAGGTCGAGAGAAGTACCCCTACCATATCACATGGTGGTAAAATTATATGGTGTAATGGTTTAGTTTCTTCTTCTAAACAAAGATTTATGATATCAGAGATGTTTGCTAAACCTTAAAGGTCCAACTCAAAGTTGCATCATATATCTACCCCTTTACCCTCAACTTTATTTCCTTTTATTAATTACTTTTTTATATATCTTTACCATTTTCAGAGAAATTAACAATTTTGAATGAGATGAGCCATTAACAAGCTTCCCAGCAGGTGCGTGCACTGCCATTAAGAATTGGGCATTATACCATATCTCATGCTATAATAACTAACGTAAAATGTAAAAATAAGGAAAGTTTGCTAAATCATAGGGTATCAAGTTGGTCGTTTTACATGATCTGAAATGCACTGTTGGGACAGGGGGATAAAATATGACCATCCAAGTTAAATGGTTCTTGGTCTATGAATACCCCAGCGTAAGGATATTTTTATTATGTATACAATCAAAATAAAAAATTTCTAGAATTGACAAATATCCATAGTGATAGCTAAATATCAGTGTCACCTAGAATTAATGCATATGAACAGTATTAATCACTTTATTCACTGGGATTAAATATATAGGGTTTGAGGTACCGATTATTTGGGTTTTATTATCAGTAACTTCCAAGACAATATCTTCACCCAATTCAATTGCCCATTTATGGCAGATATCAAACAATATCTTTGAAGTGTAATCAGCCTTTTAATTTGAGTTTAAACCATGACATTAGAGTTAACCAATCCTCTATATCAGTTTCTAACCCTAATATGAGAAGTTATCAATTCTCCAGATTGGGTTTAAAATTCTACCATAAGAGGTGATTGATTTTTTATATCCAGTTGGAATCCCAACAACATCCTCTCCTAGATCTTAGTGTAGGGTATAAAGAGCTATAAATATTGGGCATCTACCCAATTCAGTACGATATCCCAAGTAATTTTGACAATCAAATGTTACTTCCCCTCCTTATAAAATGTCAATTTTAGGCCCTGATTAAAATAAAGCTAATTCGTTGTCTCTTCCACCTGGCCAGTGATGGTAAAAAAGATTTTAATCACCTAGCTGTAAACTAAAAAGGTGGGCTTGTTTGACATTGAACCAATCTGTTTCTTTAGAGGTGGTAATGGACAAATAATCAAGGCCAGGACCTTAATAGGAATGAGTTTAATCAGCAATAATCAGCAATAGCTTCCATAGCAACTTTAGGGCTTTGGTCAAGGGTTTATCAAACATATATTGTAATTTGGAAGGCTATTGAAGATTCCTTTCATATAAAGCATGGAAGGAGGACATTTTGATAGTCTGACGGTGACTGATTTGGTAAGCCAAAATTGTACTGGACAAATATTGCATAAAGTTTATATGATCAGTAGAGGACATTTTCCAAAGGGTTACAATTAGTATAGCATTGGCTTGGCTTACAATACCATCAAATGCAGGATGATAGGGGGTGTAAACACTTGAATGTATCCTATTAAATAAGAAAAAACTTGAACCAGTGATGACTGAAATATTAGTCAACTTCCAAGAGAATTAAATTGGGATACCCATGTTGTTGGGGGATGATTTGATTATATAAGAACGAGGTGATAGCTTGTGGTGAAAGCTGAAAAAAGGTATGTGGCTTCAATCCATTTAGTGAGATAATTGATGGGCAGCAAGAAAAAGTTGATAGTTATTGGATGCTCAAGGTAGAAAGCCTACAACATAATTAATGCTCATGTTAAGAAGGTTTAGAAGTAGGTACCACTTGATTTTGGGGGAGAGGAGTAGGTCTAGTTTAGCTTTTGCATACTAAGCAGAACTTTTATACTTTATGTATTGTGGGAAATATCCATTTCCAGTACCATTGAGACTTGAGCTATTGGTAGGTTTTTGAATTTCACAATATCCAATTTCTAGGTGTCCTTTTTAAATGATATCCATTTGTTTGGAGGGAAAAATATATGGTAGCCATTTGATTGACACTAGCTTGTAGAGGTGACCATCACAAAATTAAATATTCAATGACCTTTTCTACTCTTTTTATAAAAATGGGCTCCTCTTCCCACATTGAAAGTTGACTTAAGAGATCAAATAGTCAACCTTCATATAAGTTTGTTAGATTTTAGATAGGTAATTGAGACAAACAATCTATGTTTTGGTATATTGGACTTGGGTGATGGATTATGTAGAAAGCATAATTTTTAAATTCTTAAACCTCCTTGAAACAGGCGCCCATTAGGATCTTCCATCTTTTTTGGAGCAAACACAAGGATGCATGATCTGTAATTATAGTGAAGTAAAACTGTATATTTAGAATAAAATGTTTGATGGTCATTAAGACAGTCAAGAACTTACGTTCTATTGCATTATACTTGCGTTCAGCTTTCTCATAATGTTTTGCAGTAATTGGCGATGGGATAGTCCACTAATTTTTATCATGCTGGGTTAGTATAGAATTTATAGCAATATTGCTAGCATCAGTGAAAAATAAAAAAGTTATCTAAATTGAGGTGCATAAGAACATAGGAGTGAGAGCTAAGCATGATATATACTAAAAGGATTGTTGTTGTTGTTCTTCTACTCACTGGCTAACTCCCTTATTTAACATAAAGAATAAGGGTTCAAGCATATCTACAAAATTAAAAACAAATTATCAATAACTGACCTTTTTTAGAAAACTGTCATTTAAAAGAGACTTAGTTGGTGACATTCAGAAGATGGAAGCTGATTTAACATTCATTGGTAAATTTTTATTGACTCATGAAATGACCTAGTAGTCCATTTTATTTCTAAAGAAGGAACACCTAAAAGGTATCAGTTTTCAATTAAGCTTGTTTATTCAGTGGAAGAAATCCTAAGGTGAGCTGAATAAGAAATGAAATTTTTCAAAAAATATGGCATATCATCAATTTGACTGACATACAGAATCACTTTTTGTCTCCATATTAAGCCATCTGCTCTTTGCAGGGCGAAGGGGCATTGCATAGCCCTGCAGCATCCACATAGGATTGTAAGTCCTTTATTAGAGATAAGAGAACATTTTCTGCGATCCTCTGGGGAATAGGGTAATCTTTCATTAGCCACTAATGAAATTCCTTCACAGAAAACTTCCATCTAGACATTATACATAAGTTTTCACCTAAATGAGGAGGGGTAACTATCTTTTTCCTAAAGAAATTAACGTGGTAATAAGACATTATGATCTGACGACCTGCATCCCTTTTTGTGGAATAAAAGAAGAAGGGAAGCCCAAGGGTTTTTAGATGGTATGAGTCGTCCAGCCTCAAATAGCTGTTTTGATCAAGAGCCTTTTGGGCCTTTCCACTTTGGACTTCTAATAAGTTTGAGCTTTGAAAGGATTATGATTTTTGGTTCACTCAAAGGATTAAAACATACATTTTCACATAATCTCATGTCCATTAGAAGATCTATCTTAGTATCCATTCTAATGAGGCTTCTACATTGTAGTTGACCTGAAGTAAGGGTGTCCCCATTAAACCTTTGACTAGGAAATTTGTGGTAGGTGGGCCAATTCCTAATTTTTGTAGAGTGCAAAACAGTATACATCCATAATTTGTTCATTGGTTCATGGTCTGACAAGGCCGTTGGCAGCATGCTGTGGGATTTAAAGAGACTATTTGGTTAAGTTACAGAAAATGGAGATAAACTTTTCTTAGGAGGGGTCTAGGATCCTGGGACTGGTCAAAGCTTTTTTAATAGAAAGTCTAGTTTGTCCATATATTTTTAGAACATGAGTAAGTGGATATGAATTAAACCTAAAGAGCTATTACAACATGGGAGCGTGGAGGTATAATAAAGTAATAGGAGGCATAGGATCGCTTTTCACCCTTGGCATCAATAGGATCAGGTGACAGCTTAGTTTTAGGCCCTAGGATTTGGTATTCTATACAACAGATGAAAATAGGATACTTGATAAGACAAGAACGCTTCTTGAGAGCCCTTTTGTTTTTGGATGGGGGATTTAATAGCAGTGTTAAGAGATGTACCAGAAGAGAAATATTGTTCTCTATAATTAATTATACATTTACTTTCACGCATTTATTAGACTCCAATGAGTAAATCAAGACTGTCAGGATTTAAGATAATGAGCAATCTAAAATCCCTACCCAAATAGAGCCTTAACCAATCAACCCTTGAACTAGTGCAAACAGAACCTTATCCAGAAGGCACTGAAGCTAAATTTTATTAGGAAGCATCATGCATATGAGAATCAATAAAACACCTTCAGGAATGCCATCCCTGCTTCTTGAATCATGAGAGGCTATGCCCCCACTTCTGCTGTCACAAGGATGATGCAGTACAATGAGGGTGCCGCCCATGTGGTTGATCAAGAAGGCAGTAAAAGATCCTAATCTTAAAGGGCCACAAAGGTCCCTGAGGTACCATGTCCCATGCGCCCTATAAATATTGACACTTTCTAACTCAAAAAAGCTGCTTATAATCCCTCCATCTTTTCGTTTTTTGACTTTCCATTAATTTGCAGCTTTGAGTCCATTTTTGGAATTTGGCAACAGTCAAGTGAACTGTTACGCTGAGAGAAGTGATCTTCACTACAAAACTCTGGCTTTCCTAAGTGGAAACGTCTATCACAGTACTTGAGAATATTACCAGTTACAAAGACCAATATGCTGATCGGATATGAAGCGTTGCTTGACAATTAGTACCTTGTAGTATAAAGTGCTGCCCATGCAGCCTGAGAGTCTAGAATTCCAGGCCACTTTCCAGTTCTTTCTGCCATCAGTTGATGAAAATCAGTATCAACTCAGTACAAGAACCTTAATGACATTGTACAACAGTTAATAAATGGCATCTACTCCATGGGTGCCCACTCCAGCAGCTCCTGCACCTCTTCCATAATCTATACCATGTGGGACCTTTGTACCTTGGCACAGCTACCAGTGGGAGAAATCACCCTGGGAACTGAAAGCTACCTTCAAAACTTTTTTCACTTGGCTACTCATCACCTCCTCCAGTTAGTTGGGTTGCACCATCATGAAGCTCCTGACAACTGGGGCTCACCTAATCCTTACACTCCCATGTCATCAATTTCTACAACGCGGCCTACTCCTTAATCCATGACAACCATGAGGTCATGACCAATAGCTGTCAATTAATCAACGAAGCACAAGGCAAATCAAGGTGCTGGATAGTGGGATATCTGGCTACCTCAAGGAACAGCTGCTTCAGAATATCCAACGCCTTGAGGCTGCTTGAGACCAGCGCCTCCACCAAGTTGTAGATTTGATATAACCCTGTAATAACACTATTGGAGCTGGCCTCTTGTGATTATAACTCCAGGAGTGAAGGGCCTAGGGGGCACAAGGGACCCAAAGGACCTGAAGGTCCCTTTTGACCTTGAGGGCCCTCAGGCCCCATGGTACTTATCCTTGGAGACCTAACGACCCCTGGTGAAAAATGTTAGAAGCTCTGGCCGCCTTACACAATCAAATATTTGGAATGTATCTCAGGGATGCAAACTTCAGGTAGACGGAGTCCCCCTCAACCATAGGGTCTCCATTGAGGCATTGCCAGACAAATGGACAACTTCAGCACCTTCATCAAGCTTACCAATAGCTGCTTCTTTCAGCTTGAACAAACTTTTCGAGGGTTTGAGACTCATTTAGCCACCCTTGAGAGTCAGCTTTGCCTTCAAGGCGCTGACATTCAATCCTTAAAAGAGAAGGTTTTAAATAAGGCTTCCGTTTCCTCCTCAACTGAAACTGGGACAATATCCAAGAGGACCTCAAGGGCCAAAGATGACAATTGGATGAGCAGTCCCCATGACTATGCTGAGACGAGATCTCTGAGCCTGCACCCATCCCTGGTGTTAACACTCTCTCCACTCCTCTTGTAACTTTAAACCTAGTTTTAAAGAAAGGTTCATCTTTGGCAAGGAAAGTATCACCTTCTTCCTGTATGCATACAAGAGTTACATGGAGGAAGCCATAGACTGGAAGAAAGTGAAGCATGTCCACTTCTAACTCAACAGCTCTGCCCAGAATATCATGACCACACATTTGAAGGAGTGCAACACCAGGAAACAGGTCTGTATGGCCTCAATCTAAGAATTTGGTAGCAATCAAACCCTGGCCAACCAAAAACAAGCATTCATGGATATCCACCTGAATAAAGGGAAGAGCCCTTTGAGTTTGTCAGCCGTTTCTACGCCCAAGTTCAACCTTTGGTTACAAAAAACCTTATTAACTTGGACGATGCTAACACCGCTGTCATCTCCACGTTATGATCCTACACCAAGGTTCAAATGCATATGATTGGACAAAAGAATGGTTTTGCTTGCATCCAGGAGATTAAAGGAAGAAATTAACGAGATCCTTGCATCAACCCTGCACTCCAAGGCTACTTTTTCTGGTCCTTTTAATCGTCCTCAAGTCCATGTGGTCAAGAACCAAAAGAATTCTTGACCCTATTCATCTACTGCTATGGTTTCAGGCACAGCGCCAAGACCTGCTGGAAACAACATGTCAAGGTTGCAGGAAAAGAGCCATCAGCATGAAGGACGAGGCGCTCTATAATGACATCCCTACCACAATTCAAGAATACTCCATAATCTTGAATGATCCTAAAGATATCATACTTGAAGAAAGAGTTTTTTAACCATTGATAATAAAGAAAATGATACTGCTTACTCTTCTTCTGATAAATTTCAATAGTTTCTTATGCTACCTTTCCAGTTTAGAAGTCTGGTTGCCCATGTAAAAGTTCAAGGTCATAAGAATCTGGTCCTCAACATAGTCAAAAGTGGTTCTCCGTGAACATTATATCTTCCAAGTTGATGAAGCGCATCAATAGTACTCTGGAATTGCCACACTATATGGGGTACAGCAAGCTGGCCCATAATGTAATCAATCTATAGGGGTCAATTCTTCCCTACCTATTTCATTTGGGAAGCTCTATGTAAATACTCCCGCCATTACGTTGGATAATCCTAGCTTTGACCTACTTCTTGGAACTCAGTTTCTTTGAGACTACTCAGCAGTAGTCCATTACAATGACGGATATCTATCACTACTAGGGCATTGAGTCCCCCTGATCTTCAAATCCTCTTAAGACTCTAAAGGAGGGCAAATCTTGAGCCTGCTTACTGGAGAGTGAGTTCCGAATCAATTGGCTCAAATATCATGTAATGGGTTTTCAAGTCTGATTCCCCTAATGTTGATGAAAAATGCATGCCAATCTACTTACCTAGGGCGACTACAATACCTCCAAAGTCCCAAGCCATTGCTGATACCCAGTTCCATATTAACATTCCCTCTGGATACCTACTGGAAATCTGAGGCCTAGACAACCTATCCACCAAGGAGGTGCTAACTTGCCAGAAATTTTAAATCCAGCTTATGCTGGAGCTATATCAGTGTTTCTGGCTAACCTTTTTTGACAAACCCAAAATAGTAGGTCCAACCAGTCCTGCCGCCTATATCTGCCTCCTATCAGTGGAGACTGTCAATGGTGTCCATAATTTTTTGGGCCTAAGAGAATTTGGCTTAGAAACGCCCCATAGATGGGCCTGGTTGAAACCAGTATTAGAAAGGACCTCACTGATGACCAACAGCGCAAAGTTCAAGGGTTGTTGGAGGAGTATTTGGACCATTTTTTGGCCTCAACCTATGACTTCAGAAGAATGAACGGAGTCCTACATCATGTGGAGACTAGAGACACTCCCCCCTTCCAGTCCCAACCTTATTAAAAGAGCAAGGTTGAAGAAGCCCAGGTGGTGAGGGAGCTCAGACAACTGCATGACGCTGGACTCCTAGTACCTTCGCGAGAACCTTGGGCCTTCCCTCTCAAGTTGGTTTGAAAGAAGGATGGAAGCCACTGATGGTGATGGAATATCAATGGATCAACTCCATCACCAAGAAGGACAGTTATCCTCTGCTCCAAATTGATGACTCTCTCTGACTGCTCTCCAAATTTCAGTAATATTCCCTAATGGAGCTTGCCAGTGAATATTGTCAAGTGGAGCTCGCCCCTGAAGCTCAAACCAAGTGTGCACTAATAGCCAATGAAGGACTATTTGAGTTCACAAGATGCCCCAGGGCCTCTGTAACGCGCTGCCACTTTCCAACGTCCATGGATGGGATTCTTGGAGACTTTGAGCTGTTTTGTGTCCTCATCTACCTAGACAACATCACTGTATTCTCACAAACGCTTAATGGACACGTTGAGCATCTTAGGGAAGTACCAATCAGCTCTGAAAGGCTTTCATAAAGCTTAAACCTTCGAAGTGCTTCTTCTTCCAATCGGAAATAAAGTTGCTGGGACACAAAGTTTTAAAGGATGGCATCTATCCCATATCTGACAAAGTTGATGCTATAGAAAAGATGTCACGCCGTGTTGGGACAATGGGTGCAATACCACATAATCATTTAATATTTTGAGGCCAGGTGACCCAAAGCTCCTTGGTGTTGGTATATACCTTTTGTGCTTTTCTTGGTTGGTTGCCTTTATTTCAAATGCTACGTCTGGGGTGGTATTTCCTAATAAATATTGACTAAATTTACTTAAAATTGCAAAATGAAGAGAGTCAAGTTTATTAGTTTAGATTCCACAATATAAGGGAAATCAGGGAGCTATCTTGGTAAATCTTCAAGCAGTCCAAGCTAAGATCTATAATTAACACAGATAGGGGGATACTGAAGAAGTCTAATTAACTTGGTCTAATAGGAGTTTTCTTGCCGCATGGATTGGGTTTGAATCTTGAGGTTAATAAGCTCCATGGGAGCAATAGTCAAATGCATAAGTTGTGGTTGATCCCCAACTTTAAGAGCTATTTAATTTTTTGGGGATTATCCCCAACAGAAGTTTGGGCTATTTGATCATATTGGGATTAATTCCTATTGGCTGACACATTCAAAGCTACAATTTGGGTAGAAGTCCCTACAATGACCCCTTTAGATCTTGGCTTAGAAAGGGGAATGGATGGAGAAAGTGACTATGTATGCAGTTTATTACTGTACCCTGATGACATCTACAATTGAGTGTTTTTTGCCCCGTTTATAATTGAATTTGTAATATCCAACCAGTTGGTGCCCAATTCGTTTTCACAACCTCCAGGCCGGCGATGATAGAAAATGAACTAAGTCACCCAGTTAAAAGGTGTGCAGGGGGTCATGATTATAATTAAATTGAATAGTTTCTCTACTAGTTGTAGCAGATAGGTTTTGGAAGCCAGAGCCTGAAGTCAGATAATTTATATTGCAATATTTACATAGTGACTTCAAGGGCTATGGGGGAGGCTTGGTTAAGCATAGCTTGTACTTTAGAAGGCAGATGGGGATTTCTGCCGTACAACGTTTGGAAGGGAGACATCTTAGTTATTTGATGATAGCTGACCTATATGACAGAATTGCACTAGGAAAATATTGGGGCCAATGAAGGGGGTCAGTCATAGCCATTTCTGGAGGGTTGGAGTTAGAGTGCCATTTGCCCACTCTACCATTCCATTGGTTGCAGGATGGTAGAGGGTAGAGAATACCTGTGTGGTTCCCATCCGTTTGGTTAAATATTTCATCAGCATCAATCAGAAATTTTGCCTGTTAACGAACAGTATGATGTTAAGGCACCCATGTTGAGTGATAATCAGATTATACAAAAACGTGGAGGTAGCTTTTTCCAAAGCTGAGGGTAGAGATACTGCTTCAATCCACTTAGTTAAATAATCCACGGGTAGAAGGTGGAACCAATGACCATTAAAGGCTCGAGGGAGAGGTCCCACAACATCAATGCTAATATTATGGAATGATTCACAGGTTGGAACTACTGGATGTTGAGATCAAGGATTAGGTCCAGCTTGACTTTTGCATATCAGTCAGGACTATAATACATCCTGGATTGAAACAAGCATTCCTTATTACTAACATTGAGTCTTAAGCCACTAATAGGTTTTCTGAATTCCCCGTGGCCAACTTGCTGATGTCCCTCCAATTGACGTCAGTTTGAGTTGAAAGTCATACATAGGGCACACACTTTTAGATACAAGTTTGCACAATTGGAAGTTCTTGACTTGAAGATGTGCCAATTTCTTTGCTAATTACCTTTAAGGGTTGGGGATTTGTCCTTCTATAAATGCGATTGTATTAGGAGATTGTAGAGTCAATCCTTTTTAGGTCAGTTAAAGTTAATATGGGAATCTGAGTAGGCAGTCCATAGTTTGGCGTATGGTTCCTGATTGATATATAATAGAAAAGTCATAGTTTTGAAGTTTTAACGTCCATTGGGCTAATCTCCTGTTGAGGTGCTTCATTTGCTGTAGGCATTGCAAGGAAGCATAATTAGTAATTATGATAAAATTTTATCCAAATAAAATAAGGTCTAAATTTTAAGAGCCAGTAGGACCACAAAGCATTTGCGTTCTGTAACTCTATATATTTGTGCTTGACTTTGGATAAGGTCTAAATATTAGGCGATAGGATAGTTCACTAAGGTTTTGTCATGTTCAGATAGTATAGCTCCGATGGCTACATTGCTAGCATTTAGAAGGTGAGAAAAGGTTTATCAAAATTTGGGTAAATAAGTACTGGAGAGTGGGAGAGAGAAACGTATAGCAGGTCAAAGGCCTGCTTTTGCTCTTCCTTCCATTGAAAGGGTATCCCTTTCTTCAGTAGATACAATAGAGGCTCAGGAGTGTCTGCAAGGTGTGATATACTGGCAATAATATCACACCATCCATAAGAAAACTTGTATGTTTTGTAGAAAATTTAGGGGGTCATATTAGCAATTGTCAAACCTTGTCATCCATCGGGGATATTCCATCTTTACTTACCCTATGGCCCAAAAATCCATCTCAATTTGAAAAATGAGCAATTTGATGTCTTTAGATCTAACGATGATTGCTTTAACCAATGAGAGACTTGCCTGAGGTGATCTAGATGTTCCATAAATGTTCTCAAAAAACGGTTATATTGTCAAGATAAACTAGCACACAGTAGCGTCTTAAATCGCCTATAAGTCCGTCCATGGCGCGTTGGAGGGTAATAGAGCATTACATAACCCCTGCGGCATTTGAGTGGGTTCAAAAAGTCCTTCACTCAAGATGAGAGTGCATTTTTCACAGTCTTCTGGAGATAAATCACCTTTACAGTACCTGAAGATGAGATCCATAGCTTTGAAATAGTGGGATTATAACATCAAATGTAAGGAATCATTTATATGCGGCAATGAATAGCTGTCTTTTCATGTGATAGAATTGAGATGGTAATAATCCATGACAACACAGTGGCCTCCGTCCTTCTTCCAAATTAATAAGAATGGGGAAGCTCATGGGCTTTTGAAAGGCTCAATAAACCGGCCTTCAAAAGTTTTTTAACTCTAAGGCCACTTGAGCTTCCTCTATTTAGTTTTTTGTATGGCCAGGATTTAAATGGAGGGTGAGCCTCAGTCTCAATTTGGTGAATTACCCTGGAAATATTTCTGTAATCCCTTGGTCCTAAGGAAAAAATATTGCTATTATCCTCAAGGAGGTCTTTGACATTCTGGCTTTCATTATGGGTAAGAATATCTTCAATCCTGCTTTTGACCATAGCTATGGTGGGTAGGGGATTTTTACTAAATTATGTAATGAGCCAAAACAGCTCACATTGGCGATATTATCAACGAGGCATAGTTTTACATAAGTAATAGGAGCATGTCAAGGGACTTGGATGGTATAATTCCCTAATAAGACAGAGATAGATTTTCCATAAAGCGGGATTAAAAATATCAGGCATGTCAACGCTTCTTTGATTGAAGGGTTTGGGTGTCCACTTAACTCCAAAATTTGATTAAAAGGGGTGAGAATCTGGATCCCCATATCCACAATAACTTGTGAGCCAGAGGGAATTGTGATAGGATGTGGGGCATATAGAGGGATCCCATCTTTGGCATCCAATGCCTCCAGGGTAACTTAGTTTTCCCTCCTAGGACTTGATATTCAAGTTAACAAATGGAGGATGGGTATTCAAGGAGGCATGTCCGTTTTTTGGGGCTCCTTTACTTTTGATGGGGAGTTCAAATATAAAGGGGATCTGATATCCTACTAGGGACAGGTATTTTTCTTTGAGGTTGATGATGCAGTTGAACCCCAATAAGCAACCCATAAGTATCGTTTTATAATGCAATGGCGGGGCAGTAATTAATAGTTTCTCAAAATCAAAGTGGTAAAGCAGACCCCCTCGGGTTGGGACCATCTAGTACTAAAAAAAGTGGTAAAGCAGAATAGGTTCCTATCGCCTTAATTGCCTGATTACCAGCCATTACATATTCAGCTTTGTGAATCAAGTTGGGAGCCATTTTTATCTTTTGAATAGTTGGGAGGAAAAAACGTTAACTGGAGATCTGGTGTCAATTATTGACAATACTTTAACCTTATGTTTGACTACCTCTACTCAAACCACCAAAAATCTGAAATGGGAATTAACAGCTAGTAAACTGCCATTAGGGATATGTAGCAAAGCAAGCGGAGTATTCTGCCATGACCAAGATTGGGATGTTCAATGCATAAGGAAGATTTATCTGCTTATGATTGACTTTTCATTAAAGAGCTGACCGCCAAAATTTTTTTTGGGTAATTGACCAAAATAAAACTAAGAATCTGTGGATTTTTCTTCATTGAATAAGAAGAGGTATGTCAACCTCTACAGGCGCAGGTAACAAAAAACACCCTGAAGTGCTGGGAATAGAGATAGAGCTAAAAAAAGGAACTTGAGGCACTTGATTTCCGTCAGCATAGAAAGCCTCTTGCCCTATATTAACTAATCTTTTGCTGACTTATATTGAAGGACATAGTAAAAGTCTACAGCGCGGTTGGTTCTCTTGCAATGAGTCAATATAATTTAGGTGTAGGTGACTTGGGGGTGTAACCACTAGCATTTGGGGCCAAGGCTTGTTATTGCTATTAAATGAGTGAGCCTAGTAGGTTTAGTAGGTCATCCAGAATCTCCTTAATAACTTCTTTGATATAGAGAAGAGACGTCCAATTTAATTTCACCGCTTTAAGATAAAGTAGAATGTTAGGCATATTTTTACCCAAGAGGAAGCAGTGATAGCATATCTAATTTAAATCTATTCAAGATATGTTGACCTAGGGACGGACATTACTAATACTCAATGAGCAAAAGAACCAAACGAATAAATGAATGGAACAATAAACCAAAACAAAAACCTCCAACCAGGCAGCAGTATACCGCTAACCCACTATGACAGAGGGTGAGGGGGGGTCGTAAAGCTCTTCTACAGACATATTCTTCTGGGCAGCATCCTTGAAGTTATAGAAATGGACAAAAGCGGAGAGCCAGGGCATTGGGGCATCAGCGTGGTGGGGGCGGATGGGGACAAATGATTGGTTTTTTTTGAGATCATCTTGGAAGATAGCTTCAACTAATTCTGCTAGGTGAAGTTCAGGATGAATTTGGGCTTCAGGAAGTTGGGATCAATTAGTGATATTTTATTCTGTGATTTTAGCAGATGGTTCAAAATCTGCTAGTTGTGCAACATGCATGACTGCATTATTTGCTTTAGTGGCCAATTTATTGATTTTCTCCAGTGCTGCTTTGAGGAAATCAGGGGGATAATATATTGTGCTCAGCCCTTAGTGGTATTGAGAAACAGATTGGGCCAGTGCTTTGTGGAGGTTTTAGCGATGGAGTGAGACCACCGCAGCTAAGGCAATCTGGAGGTCACTTTGGTAGGGGATGGCATTAAGTTTAGGAGAGAATCACTTGAGGGATGGGGTTTTGTCAAAATCAGAAGTGTAAAATTTGGCCAAACACAATAAAAATGGCCAAGAGGTTCACTGGTTTCTTCATTTGTGACAATATTACCTGATTCGTCAATCTCAGCCAATAAGTACCATGGATTTTGGTTTACAAGAATAGTGGATGTAGAATTCAGGCGGGTAGGAGTTGAATGAGCTGCTTGGGTGTAAATGGTGGTCCAGGCTTGACTCTGATTGGAATGAATAAAATTGGGAGGGTTAATGTGGGCGAGCGATTTGGTGGAGGCCAATTTCCCACTCTGGCCTATTGAAAGAGAACGTTGGGTGGGAGGGGGCAACAAAACACCCCATTTGTAGTCTGCTGAATATGGCTCTGAACTACACCAGAGGAAGTGGCTTTGGGGTAGGATTTTTTGAAATGGTTGAGTCCAAAACAGATAGGACAAATTTAACGACCATTATCCACCTGAGCACAAAAGAAATGATTAGGAAACGCTGCAATATGAGCATGGGGGATTTTTTGGGCTATGGCAGGGTGGTGTGGGATTATGGTGGAAGAGGCATGAGGTACAGCAAGGCGCTCTGCACCAGAAGGAATGGCGAAGACAAGGTTAGGCTGTGTTTCATAAGTCAGAAGCCCCGCCATCAATTGATCATATAATAACTGGGGAGGGAGGTGAGATGGGAGAGATGCAAAGGACACCACCAATGTGGTGTCTGAAGATAGGTGAGTTCAGGTAGTAGGAATGGGAGTGTTTTTATAAACAAGGGAAGTAGAAGCCGCTGCAGCAGCATCCTCCCCCATTTGGAAGCCTATGTCAAAATAGCCCTTAAATGGGAAGAAACTGATAAAGACTGCCGGTGAAAATGCAGCAGTGGCTAGTTCAATGATTACCTTATCAGCGTATGGGAACAAACGCCTGTAGTTGACTCATAGGCAGAATCAGATATTGGGAAGAGGGAGAGAGAGAGGATGAGGTTGAGAAGTATGGAAGCGCACCAGATCGAGTGCTAAGTCCTGTGGGGGAAAGATGGCCAGAAGGAGATGGCAGGAGATTTGACCCTGTGAAAAAGCGTTTTCCTGAGGGCGGAAAACGCTAGATGGTAAAGAACCTCTACCCCACATTGGAGCAGCAGGGGCGGATCTGCGGACATTTTTTGGAAAATTGGCGTGGCCAGATGGTGGTGGTAAAATAAACGCTTTTTTATAAAATTCGCTCAATTTAAGTTCAAAAAAGTATTAAGCATTTATGTTTCTAGAACTTATAAAAATTAGTTTTACACCAAGAAATATAGACCTTTTATAAAAGTATATATGTGACTTATAAATTTATTATGAAAATATCATACTATATGATTTAGGTGATATTATTTAAAGATCTACTTAACAAGTACTTGCTTAACATTTTAATATAGCAATATAGTTATAGTTTAAATTACTTTTAAAATCTACACTTAGAATTAAACCAATTCACTAACAGAAAATAGTTAATTTTAAATAAGAACAGGTTTTAGGAAGGATAGAATATATATGTTGAATCCATTACCAACTGGGGGTGATAAGTCCAATTCTCACCCTCAATAGAAATTCTGGGGTGCAAGAAGTGGTATCATATGAATGAAGTAAGGCTAGTACCAAAGTCCTTACCAAGTCAGAGAAAGCTTGAGCAAAAGGAAATTAATAAATATATTATATTTACCTTTTATTTTTCGAAAAGAGTTTAGTCTAGTGGATTATGAATCACTACTATTTAGTAATGTTGCTTGATACTAATTTATCTACCTTTTGTAAACTTTTGATCTAGGTTGCTCACTGTAGCTTCCAAGTCTGATGAACAGGTTCTAATGTGTGCGTTGAAATGAATTACTAATATAGTTAGTTAACTAGGTTAACAATAGTATGAAGAGTATCATCTTAGTTGGGATTTCACAACCATCATGAGTATTTTCCTCAACACTAGACTGGTGCTAACGCTCTTCCTTCTAAACCTTAAAAGGTTTTGATAAACTATCCAGACAACAAGCGAAATCTTATCCCTTTAACTCTCCTCTAAAGTTGGCAACGTCTGGTACAAAGGAACTTCGTTCTTTCCTCTATTCACTCAGGAGTTGTGGAGCTTAACAAGCAATATTTATATTAAGGATATCTGATCCATCAACTCTAATCCCAAGATTTAAAATAAACTAAATGTATATTAGTCTAGATATTTAAGTCTTCTATTGGCTTTAATTGTCTTTAAATGGCTTTAAGTTTCTGCTTTATTAATAAAGATCTAGGGAATTTATAGGGAATACGACGCCCACCTCCTTTATTGGCGCCCCATTGGAAACAGAAGCCGTCTCTGATAGATTAATTCTCTGAAGTTATACCCAACGATGATCTTCCTCATCTGTCTAGTTGGATTCCACCGCCAACTAAAAATGTGACCCATTCTGGTTGAATCAACACCCTCACCCAACGTTTTTAATCACCCTCAGAGGATTTTCATTATTAGGCTAGCAACTTACTCAGGTAATAAAACCTTTTACCCATTAATAGCAGGTCACGTTAACTAGATGATTACCCTGTGAGTTGCGTCCAGAAAGATTGTTGATGCCTCAGAAACTAATCAAAAACTTCAGTCAATTAGCAACAAACTCTAATCAACTAATATAATATAATGAAATTACCAATAAATTAAATTAATAATCAAATTATATGTAAAAAAATTGCTGTGGATCATCCCCAACAAAACATTAGCAATCTGTTGTAATCATATCCTGACAGAATAGTAAATATTCCATCAGTAATAACTACTAATGATAATTATCATCTCTTATGATAACTCACATCCACTAAGGTAAATCCCTAGTGGGAAAAGCAGATTGTTTTATAATCTGACTATTTGGAAAGATGTTCATAAAATACCAACATCTTTTGTAAAAAATATAAAGCAAATCTTTTTTGCTATAACCTCAATATACATGACTGCGGGTAGATCTTTACTAGTCTATCTCAAAGAAACCATAATGATTAGTAGAGTAATCTTTTTACTTATAATCTCATAGTAAACTAATCTAAAAAGAAAATTTTATTGGTATCTAGATTGTTCATTAAAATATTAGAACTACCAAAACAAATTTTGTTGAAACTTTGCACATCCATAGCTGGTACCCAGTGAAAGGTTCTACACGCTATTTGGGGTCTTTAAGATAAAAGTAGTATAATTTTTGTAAAGCTCTTTTGTAATACCAATGTGTCTAGACTCAATATAAACACACATTTCAAAAGGCGATAAAAAAGTTACATATGCTCCCAAACTGGTACTAGCCAGAAATAAATTATAATCAACACCTACCTTTCCCATTTTGGGATTAAGAGATTGATTGTAAACCTGTTAAAAAATGATAGATATCCAATTTACTCAGCATTGCTCAGAAATATTTTTATTAAATGATTTGATATGTTGTTTTAGCTTTGATATTGGTATATGGGCCATCATTAAGTTATGGGAGTAATTATAGTTATAAATTATCAAACATGTTACCAAACTGCTTAACTAAACCTTTAACTTATTATAAATTTAATAATCACTAACGGTTTTTAAAACCATTAAGCATATCAAATTATCTGCACATTGCTAAACCACTCATCTTGAATGATACATTAATTACTAGCAGAAATAATTTTTAAATCTGTTATATGACTTTTAACTATTTATATTATAATCTAGGAAACTGCCTATGGGAGTCCTGTTGCATAGAATAACTGTGAAAAGTTGGTAAGATATGTTTTAGGATAAGTATGTACCAAATGAATATTGTCTTCTGAATGTGGGTATTTTAGCAGCTACAACAGCAGGACTTGACTACTCAGCTGCGCCTCATCAGGATAAAATGGTGAGATTGGGGAGGAGTCCTTGTAATTGTAGGGTTGCAGTTGCTAATACTTGAATTTGACATTGCACCTAAGGATTTCACTATCTTTGAGGCCATTAAACGTGACTCTTGGGTGGTGTCGCAGATGTGGCCATGAGTGGACTATAAATCATTCCTAATCTGGTGGGATTTTCAGGATGAGGGAGATTAGATCCAACTATCCATTATGTTGCGCCAGGGCCCCAAAAAGCCCAGTGGGATAGTCACCCCAAAGGGCATAAAAACCTACAATAAAACTAATGGAGTCAAGAAACGATAGTTTATTTGGATAGAGCAACGCACTATTTAAAGTACCAAGCTAAAAGTTTGAGGGAAGAAAGAATTCAAGTTAAGTGGAATTAGTTAAAATAATAAGTAATAAATGGCAATAAATTCCTCACTTAATGAATATCCTTGACATTAGTTGCAATAACATAATAGCAAATAATAGTTAATAAGAATACTATATGAACTATTATTCTCTTCCTTTAGTCGCCATTAATCATAACACTTGAATGATATTGTGATCAATCCCCAATTGTCTTATACACAGCTTTTCATCAAGATAGCTCTACTTAACTCAATGAGGATCACAAATTAGCAAACATATATAACTGAATACTAATGAGTCACAACCCCAAGTTAGAGGCTTCACCCAGAATAGGGTGCATCCTGAAAGAAACCCTTCAAGGCTCAGCTAGGGGTCAAGAGCCAAGAATCTTTTTAAAAAGTAAGAGTGGGGGTTATTATAATATACAAGCGTAGTTTGGCAATAATGAACCAAATAAGCAAATAAGATTCTGGCGCTCATAGTTTTGTAAAGACAAAGGGAAATCCAAGTATAGCAGGGTTGTATGGGCAAAGGTAGATGGCGCGGATACAATGGTAAAATATGATGAGAATTATCTTAGGCGTCAGTTGCCAGTAGGAACATATGCTTCAGATGACAACTGAATTTAGCCTATTATAATCATTAACATTGATTGCTGTTGTTGCGTTTTGGTTACCCTCAGCATTGTACTCCAATAGCCCTTGAATTATCTCATCCCAGTTGAATGTGGAGCATGACTTGGAAATTTTTGTGAATATAAACTTGATTTATCATTAGCATTAGCCATCAGTAGATCAGAATAGTAAAAGGCATTAAGGATTGACCCTGCAAATTAAAATTAAACTAATAAAGTTAGTATAAAAAACTAATTAATAAGTTAGTTATATTATTATTAAAAAGTCCGTGGTTTAAGAAAGTTGGACCATCCGGGGAAAACACTTCAACTGGTACCAAAAGGATCAAATCATCCGGGAAAAACATCCAACTGATCCTAATGAGGTTTTTTGGTATAAACAGGTTGAACTAGCTGGGAAAAGCACTCCAACTGGCACCAATTGTATCAGATCAGCTGGATTTGACTCCAACTGATCCTACTGAGGGATTTCTGGGGTGCCTTCAAATTCTTATGCATCTTATAAAATAAGCGCCTGATCTGAGATCTTAACCTATTTGTTCATCCATGGCTTGAACGCTTGACTTCTGGTGCCGAGGCCCAAGGCATGATCGCTCCTCCTCCTTCCTGAGGTATATTTTACAGAGGGAACTCAGGGGGAACTGGCAGGGATCACCACTTTTGTCAGGATGAGAGGATTAGATTAACTGTCCCTAATGTTGTGTAAGGGCTCAAAGTTTCCAGTGGGCAAGTCACCCTTAATGGGCATAAGAACCTACAATAGAACTAATGGAATAAGAGAAACAATAGTTTATTTGGATAGAGAATTGAACTATTTATGATACTAAGCTAGAAGTGCGAGGGAAAAAAGGATTCAGGTTAAGTGGGAGGTAGGTAAATAACTAAGTGATAGATGGCAATCAAATGTCTTTCTATTGAAAACTACCAGCATTAGTTGCCAATAAATAATAAGAAATCGTAATTGATAATATTTAAAGGATTGATTATCCTTGGCTTTGGTCACTGCTAATTAATAAAACTCAAATGCTATCAGGATCAATTTTTAATAGTCTTAGAAACAGCTGGTTCATTGAATAGCATCTACTCAACTTGATGAGGAGCACAAATTGGCATTCATTAATGACTAAATATTAATGAGAGTTTACCACAAGTTTGAGGCTTCACCCTGAATATGGTGAATCCTGACAGAATTGAGCAGAGTTAAACCCAAACCAGCGGGATTGCAGGCAACTTACCCATTGTGGATGGAAAAAGATGAGCTCCTTTTATAGATTCAGGTGAGTCAAGCAATTTACCCCAAGATCATAATGACATTGTGCGAGTAAATTTTTACTCTGATGAATTAAGCAGATTTGTTTAGTGAATATGACAATGTTGCCAATAATAAAAATGAATATGGACCCCTTTTAAAAAAGTTTTAGCTTTTCTTTCAGCATGACATCACTTCTAAGTGAATTTATTGAAAAGCATCTGTTAATTTTCCATCGCCACCTACATCATATCAGTTTTCCATTTATTTCAGCAGATCCACCACCCGCTTCCCCAGCGTGGGGCAGCAGCGCTCCACCTGCTAGCATTTTCTACCCAGCAGGCAAATGCGTGCAAACTGGCTCATACAGTCCGCCTAATGCATTGGGCCAATTTGTCCCTCCAAGGGACTTAATATTACACTTAGTGCGAGTCTACCCAACCCGCCCCACCCACTTGCCCTACCCTAATCCAATATTCGCTTTTGCCTCTGAGTCAAATATGGGCGTCTCTTCATGTATGCTGACAAAGCAATAATCGAGCTGGCAACATCCACGTTTTCACCAGCAGGATTTATCAACTTCCACCCTTATAAGGGCTATTTTGATTTTGGTTTTCCCACTGAAGAGGATGCAGCTGCTGCAGCAACTATGCCCTTAATATATAAAAACACACCTATTATGTACAACCCATACACGCCTCCCCAGTGACACCACAATGGTGGTGAACTTTGCAAACCTTCCTTCGCACCTTCCTCCTCAAACACTCTATAAAGAATTGATGATGGGGCTGTCCAGATATGGTACAAACCCCATCCTCCACTTCCTAGTCCCGAGCGGAGCTGAGCGGTTAGTGGCACCATGGGCAATGGCCACCATTACCCCCCACCAGCCAACCATAGCCAAGCACATCCCACCACGTGACCATATCCCATCTGCACCAGATAACTTCTTTTGGGCTCGTATTGACAACAGCTGCACCATTTTCCCCCTATGCCATGAGTTTGATCATTCCATGAAAAGCTGTTGCTACAAAACAAGACAAGCGGAATCCGCCAAGCCCACACATGAGGCCGCACAAACAGAGTTTGAGTGGAGATTTTGGCTGCCCCCACCCCCTCCAGCTGAACGCTCAAAAATCAACAACCTTTGCAACCAAAGCCCAAGCCAGCTTAATTTATCACAATACACTCAATCAGGAGCAGGTTTGGACCCAAATTCAATCCAACCAATTTAACGCCCCAAAACTTACCCAACCAAAACCACATCCCTCTGAATCAATCACACTCAACCAATATCCCTGGGACTTATTGGATGAATTAACTGAATCTGGGGAAATTGTACCACCTCCCAACTTTCCAATTAATTTGGAACCATATCTACCTTCAGATTTCAATGCTCCCATTATCACCCAAGAAATATGCCCCCAAACTCACTGATGCCCCATTCTTGAGTGACCATCAACTTGCTAAGGCCGCCGTGGCCTCTCCTGATAGCCACCATCTCCTCAAAGCTGTGGCACTATCTGTCACTGAATTTAATGAAGGGCTACATTTAATCAATTACCCTGCCAATTTCCCTGAGGTTGCAAAAGTGTAAATTGAACGATTAAGGGAAACTGCCACCTCTGCTATCTAGAAAGTTGTTTTACTGGCAGAATTTTCCCCCACCATGTGCATCACCAGAGCCAATATCACTAAATTTTCCCAGCTTCCCAATGCACACATACAAGCTGAACACCATGTTGCCGAATTCCTGGAAGCTAATCTCCAGGCCCAGATTGTTACCAAAGAAATTAACACTTTTCTATTTTTCCTCAACCCACATCCTGCGGATGCCCCAACCCCTTTGCTCTCAACTTTGATCCGCCTCTTCATTTGTGAAGAAGAAATTGATAATCCGCATGATCCCCCCTCCCCCTCCGCCATGGTGGGATAAGCGGTTCATAACTGCTACACCTGGTAGGTTAATTTTCCTTTTTGTTTTGGTGTCTCGCCACTCATTTAGGGCGTTTGGTTTGTGTTTTCAGTCATTATTTTGTATCAGTAATGTCTGTCCCCTGGTTGGCTTACCTCAAATAAAATTTTAAAATACTGACCCCTTTTATTCTTTTGGGGGCCAAAATTACAATTCAGCAATGACAATATGATAAACTTATTGAATTACCCCAACAGGAACACTTGAGAATCATGAGCATATATTACCAAATTTGAAAAAACACCTAATTTTGTAATTTTCTTGAAAACATGGTACAAGGTGCCTTGAAGAAGCTCCATTGCTCAAGCTAGACGTTGATAATCATATTACCAAATTTGATTATCACAATATCTGAAGAAGATGCTATTCCCATAACCCATAAGCATGGACAGTCGAAAGGGATGGACATCCAGGTATAGGGTAATCACCGCAAAAAGGAGCTTGCATATACAGGAACATAGCCAAAAGGACGAAGTAACATAAGTTGCAGTTAGAAGTCATCTCACTAAAAGGATTATAAAAATCCTAATCTCAATACCCAAAGTCCTAGTTTACTTTCCAAATATCACTTATTTTCTATCTTGAATTTTCACAAAAATTATAAAATATTAACTTTTTTACTTTAATAAAAACTTTCTGAATTTTGAGTTTTATCTTTTTTACTTCACTTATAATGGTTAAAGTGAACTAATTACAAGTAGCCAGTCTGGGATTAAACATCAATCAGGATGTAGTAGATACCTTAAGAACTTATCTGTTTGAGCAGGACACTCTATATCACAGATATTTTTGAGATGAGCTGACAAGGGAGAGGTTGGATTGGCATCCGTGAGTCCTGAGGGCCAACATATAATGAACATTTCCAAGAGTATTAGTAGAGATTTGCCATTGGCGCAACCAGTTTCTAAAGAGATCAATGCTGCAAAGGGTAGCATCAGAGGAGAATTTACTTTATGGTGACTATGTGATCTAAGAGAAGGTTGTCTGGTGCCTAATCCTCACGGAGTAGACTCCCTGAGCAGCGAGTTGCCCTACCATATTAGGTGGGCTGAGGTCAGTGAGCTGACTGGTAGTGTATGTTTTGAAAGAACAAGAACCGCTAATTTATACAATTTTTTTTTAAAATTAATAAAAGAAACTTATAATTTTGATATAGTAATTATATTAATAAAAACAATAGCCTAACACCCTATTATAGATAGGTTTCTAAGCTTTTGACTGGGCTAATAGGAGGAAGTTTACTAAGTTGACTTCAATAGTAGAGAATAATTTCTAATTTCAAATCAATCACTTTAACAGTTTTAAACGCCAATTTTCCTTTAATAGTATCAACCAACGCTTCCGAGATATTCTCAGGTCATTTTCACCAAATTCTGAACATCTGAACTGTTTGTTAAACTTGAAATGCTGTGTCAAGGATGTCCCCATTTTCAGCCTTTTCCAATTGATTTCCGTGCTCAAATAAAAATTATTAAATGAACTTCCCCTTTTAGGTTGGCTCCATATTATACCGCCTGCGATAGGAGAGGCATGGGGCCTTGGTTGTGGAGGTTTTGAGATTTCTAAAATCTACACAAAGGTGTTTAATTTTACATTAAAATAAAATTTGAAGATCTTTAATTTAATTTTGTTTGGGCTGTGGTGAGATGAGGTAAGATATAGGGCAAACAGGGAGGAGGAGCAGCCACCCTTTTCCTCATCAAATATGCCTTAGACTAAAGATTGGTGTAAGGGGCATGGCCTTGGGGTTAACCCATTCTTGGTCCTAAAGGGGTGCGCTACCTTGTCCAACTTGATAGCTGATGTCAAGGGCCATACAGTATGGTTCATTAGTAAAATAGATATGGAGCAAACATTCCTTTAATTTTATTACATACAATGACTTTTAGTTATATGTAATGTCTATTAACTGGTTATTTTATATAATTAAATATATAGAAAAATGGTTCCCAACGTGGTATATATGGGCCCTCAAGGGTCCATGGAACTGCTGAGTGGGTCTGGACAAATTAAAGATGAATTTATGGCATGGCCATCCCACTCTTGGCATATGCCCTAGTACAAAAAACTATTTTTGGGACCCATATGAACCATTTTAGAAACCACCAATTTAATTAATAATTTATTTATTTTTGTATGTGATGCAAAAAATTAATTGCAGATTTCTCTTAGATTGATCAAAAAGCATCAAATATTAAATTTTTACAAAGATATTATAATTTACCTAGAGTTTATATATATATTTTTCTATTTCTAATATAAATTTTAGCCAGGATTAAACAGTTGGAAGCGGTTCATTGGTGAAATAATACAATGAGAAGGGGCTTGTATGAAAAACTCTCTTTTGCTTTGATATCCAAAATTGAAACAAACTTGAATTAAAAAACAAAAACAACCGCTCAATTGAGCCAAACTTACCAATGTTGATGCAGTTGATGCCTGCTGCCCCAGTGTGGGGTGGTGGTGCACCACCCACTGCCATTTTTGGCCGCTGCTGAAGCGCGCCCAGGATGTCTCTGCTTCCCCCTAATGCTACTGGGCATTATGTCCCCCTCAGAACTTGGCCACCACCTTGAAACCACCCAGGCAGTGCTCTGGAGCCCGTTGGTGCTCCACTGGAGTAATTTGTGTTTCAGCCTTCAGGTCAAATATGGGAATCTATTTCCATATGCTAGTGCGGCCATCATCAAGATGGCCACAGCAATTTTAAACCTGCCAGTTTTATTTATTTCTGCCCCTTTAAGGGGTATTTCAACCTTGGCTTCCACTCTGAAGCCGATGCAATGGCAGCAGTAAAGCTGCCATTAATTTTTTAAAAATTCTGTTTCCCACGGTTTGTACCCAGCTCCCAGATGATGCCACTTTGGTGGCCCAGTTTGCAGGGTTGCCTTCCCATCTCTCCCCTGAGCACCTCCACCACAAACTCATGGGGGATTTGGCCATTTATGGCGCAGACCCTGTGCTACAGTTTGTGGTTCCCAATGGGGCAGATCATTTGGCTGGGGCTCAAACCTTTGCAATGATCCGCCCTTTCCATCTCAATACTCTTCTCACAATTCTCCCTTGTATGGTGATCGGATTCATGCTGAATCACCCATTTTGGGTGTGGGTCAAGAACGCCTGCATGATTTGCCCCTTGTGCTTCAAAATGGATCATTTAAAGCACAAGTGCCTTCAGTTTTCACCTCTGCTGCTTCTGCTTCTCCTCCTTCAGGCATCAGCCCAACTGCAGCTATTCCCAAATTCTTTGAATGGGACGTGATCCTCCTGCCCCCAACCTTGGGGAATTATGGCACTGATTCAAAAGCAGCATCCAATCAAAAGCTAAAAACCTTAAAAATTTGAGAAGTTTAACCAGGTTACAAAATCCTGAGTCAATGGCTGAAACATCTTTTGCTGAGCTGCCATGATTGACTGTTCACAGCCAATCAGGTTCCGTTACTGCACCAACTCCTGTGGCTGGGCCAGAACTGGCTGAGCTCAATCCATTTGAGTGTCTCGAGTGGATTGATGAAAGCAACCTGCCGTTCAATGTCAAGCCAAATTTTGCATTGGAGGAGTTTTTTATCAATCCTCCCAATTTGTGACCCGCCATTTTCGCTCTAAAACAGCTTCCCAAATTATAAAATATAAATAAAGTGGAGGAGGAAGCTGCAGCTGCACCCGCCAACACCCTCCTCTGCCAAAATCTCTATGGGGCAATGGAACCCCTAGTTGAGGGTATTCCTATCCTAAATTTCCCCTCCAATTTTGATGAAGATGCGAAATATGAAATTGAGGAGCTCGCTTATGGTGTAATATGTGCTTGCATCAATGTGGAAAAAAACTTCTCTTTTTGACCCCAAATATCCCCAAACCCACCAGTGCATCAAGTCTTTCACTTGTGTGCCAGCTCTCATCACTTTCGCTGAGCATCAAATTGCTTAATAATTTGAGGCAATGGACACCGCTGGCCTCATAAATAAAGAAAACCCACAACTATACCTCCTTATGCCCCATGTCGCTGATGATCCCACCCCAATGCTGTCTGCCATGGTCTGCCAGCTAAAGCGGGTGCTGGACAAAAGTTTCACTAAATCCTCCACACCTTCTGATATGGCTTCTTAGGCTGATAACTTAGGGGCTATACTAGGATGCTATGTCTAATAATCCCTTTTGTTGGCTCATTCACAAATAAAGATGCGTGGTGGCTCCCCCTTTTGGTTTGGGAATCACTAGTGCTAAAAAAGAGAAGGGGCTTATCTGCAAAATAAGTATAGGAACCACTGTTTTAAGAGTTTTATATATGTCCGTGGTAATCTTAGAATTTACTAAACCAATCTCAATACAATGTTGAAACTGATGTCATCATGATAATGGGATGTTATCAACCCAAAATTTTAAACCGTATCAGACATCTTACTTGGAGGAATATGAATGAAAATTGAAATTATCTTCCAGTTTTTTTCATTTTAAAGTAATCATTACAAATATTCCTTGTCCTAACATAAGGTAAGAGTAATAAGATACTCATTAATCTAATCTTTAGTTTTTTAATCACTTTATTATTTTTTACTTAACTGAGGCAAGCTGACCAGGGGATGGACATTACTAATATAAACTATATGTAGGGGGATAGGGAGAGGTGAGTATAGCAAGATTTAGGAACCCCAGAGTAGATGAGCTACCACTGTTGTTAGCTGATACCGCCTGGTGTAAGGGGGTTAGATGTCCTATTTTAAAGGGGTTTCCCCTATTATGGAGCAGGTTTGAAAGAAGGGGTCTGTATGCAGAAACTAGACCGATACCATTATTCAAAGAGTTTTTGTTGCTTTGGCCTCATGTATACATTTAGCCAAGCTTGAAAGTGTTCTAGTAAGTGAAGGTGAAATCTGCTGATTGTACCACGGATGGTTGGCATGGTTCCATTAAAGGCATCCAGTGCAACGGCGTAAATTGTCCACAGTGCAATGGTGACTATCATGGAGTGGAGTGTGGGTGGTATTGGGGATTCAAGTTAGAGTACAAGGAGGCTTCTGGAGATAGACAACTCCTGGTTGTTGTGGGTTCTTGACAGACGTGCAACTTCCCGGCATATGGCTCTAGATGGGGGCATGCTTCGAGGCGGTAGTGTAGGGTGCCATCTCCTCCGCAGACCTGCGAAAGTTGCATGAAAAGAGTTGGAGCAATCCGCTGTCTTGTAGGTCCTTCTGAGGCAACGCCAGGTGTTAGTTCTTACCCTTACTGGAGGAGCGGATGATGTGTTAGCCTTCATATTCACTTCTGTTTTGAGATCATAGGGTATGTCTGATGCATCCAGGTAGTTGATTCTTGCAATGAATGGGGCCACGTTGTGTGTGTCCCTCTGGGGGTGGTTGTCTGGTTTCCTTAGCGTGAAGCAAGCTCTGAACCTCCCCTTTCCTTACTAGTGCCTATGAGAGTGACAGTCCACCCTATGTGATTAATGGTGCAGAGGAGGCGTTTGAAGTGAGGGGGCTTCATGTGGGCCCACTGCATTGGGGCGGTTTGCAAGGTATGTGAGCAGGCTGGACAGGTTGTGTGGGTTGGATAGTTTGAGCGCCTGTGCAAAGTTGGCCTTCGCCACTCTAGATCAGTGTTGTTGTGGGAAGATTGGGGCTAGGACTTCCTCTACCAGGTGCCCAATATGCAGTTGGAATGCTCTAAAGTCTATTAGACCATGCCACTGTTGAAGCATGTGACAAAGAGTGTTTCCACCTGTACAGATGGCTGGCACCCAGGACAAAGCTATCCATGGATAAGTGCGCTGACTGAAGATATGGATGTAGGAGAGAAGGAGATTGCGTGGGCGAAGAACCACAGCATTGAGAGGATGAATGATTTGGCAACCATTACTCACCCCATTAGACCTGGGACCTTCCCTTAAGGGAGGCGACGCGGTTGGACATCCGCTGTAGTAGGTTGTTCTCAATTGTCTCGTTGGCATAAACCCCTGTTTACAGCCATATACCAAGGTGGCGAACTGAGTTGGTTGAGAAAAGTGATGCAAAGGATAGGATGAGTGGTTTGTTCCTTTGTGAGGGACTTTGGGGTTTGGGTATTATGGCTTAGTTGTTAGTGTACTTGCCTAATGGGATTATTTACGTTTGCTTTTTGTTGAGTGACGCGTCGCTCACAAAAGAATACTCCTCCATGGTGCGTTCCAGCTGTTGGGCATCATTGTTGTTAGCTATACCCATCACGCAGTCATCCACAAAGGCTAATATCTTGACTGTTGGTTGTCCTTATGAAGTTATTCCCATGAGGCGAGAGCCAGCAACACCAAGGAGCAGTTCAATACTGAAGTTATACAGAAGTGGGGTTGAGGGGATCCCCTTGTTTGAGTCCTCTGCATGGTGTGATCTTGTTAATTAGAAAGCCAGGGCCACACACAGCCATGGATGCAGACTCTGTAAGGAGTATTGCCCAGTTTATAAATCTGGGTGGGAGTTTATAAGTGCTTAGGCATTCCTTCAGGTATGTCCAACTATAGATCATATGCTTTCTCCTGGTCTAGGAATACCAGGGCTCCAGTTGCTTTGGACTGGCATATGTTGGCAACGGAGTGCTATTGGTCCAGATTGAATGCCCTGGTATGAACCCAAACTGATTGTGCGACATGATTTTGGAGGCTATTGTGCCTAATCTGGTAGCTAATTATTTGTTAATAGTTTTGTGCAGTGTTAGAAAGTGCAATTGGCCAAGCTTTTCTTTCCCGTTATTAACACTTTTAGTAACACGATTCTATGCAATTTCTATGAGATTGACAATCAACCTGGAATATGAGCAAATTTGTCCGCAACAATACAAGTTGGGCAAAAGTGGCAAGCACAAAAGGCCCAAAGCCCTCCCAACCCACCAGGGGAAAAATGCCCTGGTGGAATGTTGACACACCCTCCCACCAAAAAGGGTGAGTACAGCGCTGAACCCGGAGTTTTGCAATTCCTGCAAAAAATGGGCGCATATACCAAAATCAAACATTCCCAACCCTTGTCCTCCCTTGAGCACGGCCTTAGAATTATGGTCGGTGATACTTCCCTTGAATCATGGGAAAAAATGGGGAGGCCTTCTCCACGACTTTCCCAAACACCATCTTCAGTAAATTACAAAAATCTACACAGAGGATGGGTGGACATGGGTTCATGTCCGCGGAAGAAGCAGCAGATAGCAGCAAAAATCAGATTCTCCAAAAAAATCAACAATGAAGACCGCACCATCTGCATGGTGCGCATGTGATGGAATGAGGCAAACAACCTATTCATTGTATTTGACTAACTTTCAAGTACCGTACACCATAATATCCTTGTGGATGAACTCCACGGGGGCCTCAAAGGTTATGGAGTAATCAAACAGTTCAAATTCGAAAAATTCCCCCTCCTGCCCCACCTGTGCACAGGAAAGGCAATAGCCATTATTGAACCAGATCAGGACGTGGCAGAGGACATCACCCTCATTCCCCGCATGGCGACTATCAACCTCCCCAATGACAGCGTATCTCGCCCCTTCTGTATCACACCAGAACACACCCCACCTATCTGAGAATTCTGCTCAGCAATAGGCCACAAAGACCATGCATGCCCTATCAAGTGCGGGATTGAAGCACCGGAATTTTTGGAGGACAATATGGATGAAACAAGCCAAACTTTTGGCAAAATTAAGGACTCCACTTTTGCCTTCTATTGGGGCGAAAGAGCTGATATTGCTTTGGTCAAGCCCATCTCACGCGGCAAAATCTCTTTCTGCTAAGCATCACTTTTCGAAAATCAATTCAGCCTGAAATTTAGCTCCACTAAAGAGATTTACGAAAACTATTAGCAAATATGGTGGGAAACCCCGCAAAAAAACCCGCAGGCTATGCCAAACGAGCCAGCACCACCCCCAAACGAAGCAACCCTCGGTTACCCACCTCAGGGTCAACCAGAATCACCCGCTCTCAAGCAGCAGCCATGAAAGCAGGCACCACCCCCAACCTGGAGCTACTCCAACTAGCGCCAGTTCACCTGATCACACTTCTGCAACCTGCACGCCTAACAGCTCTGTGTGCGCTGCCTCCCACCAACCCGCTGGGCCCCCTCCAACCAAGGAGGCCATCACTCACGCTGTTTTAATGGCGTCTGCTCAGTCGAATGCAACTCAGCCCATCCAGGCATTCACCTCCCCCATTGTGTCAGCTAATTCAGTCCCATCTATTTTTGCTGACGCCGTGTTTCTGGCTCCCTCCATGAGGGGCGATACCCAGCTACCTGGCCCCCAAATCCTCAGATGTAAGGTTGGATTAGCCGCTCATTCTGGTTCATTAAGCACCAAATTGGGACAATCTACTCTTCCCAATGAGGATTCAAATGGTTCGGATTTTGGAACTTCACACCAGTTCCAATCTCACCCGTCCCACTTAAACCCCGTAATTGGCACTATTCAAGTCGGCACTTTATCTCAATATGCTGAAAACGACCAATTCACCAATCAGCCAGTGAGTTTTGCCCACGAAATCACAGCAAATACTCGGGCTGAATTTACCCAAATAGATTGGGATGATGATGAAACATCTCCCTCCTCCCAACTGGCTGGAGTTAATTCCAATCTGGATGGGCCTCCCCAATTTAGCGAGGCCCAAAAAACCGCCCCTCAATTTATCATAACGCCAGCAACTGCTGTAACATTCCAGCAACAAGGGAACTCTGCAAACTTGTCCAAACCACCAGCTCACACTCAACCCGCAATTGCAGCCCAAAGCAAACACAAACGTACCAAAGGAGCCACTGGGCGTGGCAAAAACCTCTGGCACCAACGCTACCCAAAGCTGATCCCCGTGAAGTGGCGTTTATTGCTGATGTTAAGAAGAAATGGGCCGAAACTAGAGCGCAAAAAAGCTCTACCTCGCTCAACCCTCTCCCACGCAATTCGCCTTTATTATGGGCATAACCCTGTTAATTCTATACAGAGGATTACTTCTCATACTTTGCAGCGATTGCGGAGACATTCCCAATTAACACCACCATCCATGAATCAGTGGAGGGCCACTACATCGATGTGGGCTTCACTGAAGCTGCCCTTGCTGACCATGCTGCCACCCTCCAGGTCATTATTCCACGCGGATCTCTTCGCATCTCCCGCACACGCTCTCACCTGAGAAAATTTCATGGGTTACTTTTTCCAACCTACCAACGACTGTTGATCCTGAGTCTCTTAAACTGGCACTCCATCGTGGTTTAATGGAGTTTGGGTCTGTTCTTTCAGTGGACTTTAGCGTCCCCTCTTACTATGCTCCCACTCAAAGAGCTCGCACTGCTAGGGCGTCATTCATCCCCTCCCCCACTGTTTCCCGCAACATTGAGGTTATTCCTCGTGTGGCGGTAGTTGGGGCATGCCCTGAGATCTTTTTGTCGACCCTGATCAGGCGCCCCCGGTGTTCATGGTGTAACGCCCTTGGACACTTGTATAGTGGCTGCACAGCTCGAAAACAAGCCCTCTTAGCCACCACCCAGGGGCCTAAACCAGGCCAAAAACGATCCCACATGGCTGCAGCAGCAATTCCACAACCCACACAATGGGTTCCCGTTCAAGACCTGTCCCCTGAGGCCTTACGCCTAGCAGTTGAAACAGCTAACCCCACTATTGGTATGGGATACCTTCGCGCTCATGCCCCCCTTCCAATGGGCACCCCCTCCAATCTCCCAGAGTCAACTCCCTCTCTCACCAAGCGCAAGGCATCTCCCACAGGGTGCCCTTCGTCAGCCACCCCCACTCAGGGCTCCGCGGCACCCCCACCAACCTCCACCAGCGATTTATCGCATCAACCCTCAGCTCCCAATGGAGCTATGCCCACCAGCATGGACTGGCAACCCGCGGCCTGCGGTAGAAGTGCTACCTCAAAGAGTCCTACCCCAACCCCACAGTCCATTTCGCGCGGATCCTTTGCAGTGTTGGAGGAAGTGAATATGGACTCAGACTCATCAAATGGGGACAACGCGGAGGTCACCATTGAGCACCCTCAGGTCCTTCCCCTGCAACGGAGCGGGGGCAGCATCTTAGGCTGGCTTACTGGGTCCTCCGCCCCCCCACCCTCTCCTTCCCCTCAGAGCCCTCGACGCTCCTCATGGATTGCAGCTAATAGTCAAGCTAAAGGACTCAAAACTAGCCGCCTCACAGCAGCAGGTTTAAGCGCTGGCAACCCCCAGGACATGGAGGGGAACAGCTATGAGTCCCCATGGCAGCACCCTGGCCCTGCAATCCATCAACGCAAATGGGTTGCGGGACTTTAAGCGGAGAGCCCGCCTCCTCCGAAACTTCAGGTCAGCAAAAATTGACATCGCTGCTGTCCAGGAGCCCCATATCCTCCCCCACGAACAATCTGCATGGAATGAACAGTTTGGAGGCAAATCCTTCTGAACTAACCATGCCGCCCTTATTGTTTTGAATCCCGGGTTAAAACCCATTCTTTTTCACAATATCTAGGTGGCCGCCTCATACTGGCAAACTCACCACTCCTGACTTCTCCTTCTTCGCTGCAAGCATCTACCTGCCTAATGCAGGTCAGGAGCAAATCGGCTCTTGGAAGAGCTCCTCCAACTCAATCTCCCACGGAATACAGTCCTCTTAGGAGATTTCAACACAACCATAAGTCGCGTCCGTGACTCTTACCCCCTGCAGCAAAGGAACGCCCTGGATCAAGTCGCCTCCAGGATTTCCTTCGCCTGAGCGGCTTTATAGATGCGCTTCCACCCTCCGCGTCTGGCCTAGGTTGCATGACTAGGATCCAGTATGATGGAGGAGCTTTCCATTCAGCGTCACGCATAGATATGGCACTGATTGGCCCCCTGCTAATTGGCCGCGTCTCCTCTCCCATCTCTCGTGACAACCATCTGAGTGATCACAGGTCACTCACCGTTGTCCTCACCACCACACTTAGACCGTCGCGTGGTTCTGGCCTAGGGTTTCCCCAGCTCTTCTCAACAACCCCTTCACTAAGGGGTCTATGACCATCCGGGAGACTCTCACCTCCCCCACCCCACCTGCTTGACCACAAGGCTAGATGGGCGGTGACCAAGGAGGGCATCACCCGCGTTGCTTACAACTGTGCCAAAGCCCAGATGACTGCAGTTAGCGCCAGAGTCAAAAGGGCGGAAGCCAGAATCAGACATCTAGAGCGAAACTGCCAGCCTTCGCCCTCTCCCAGAAGGTTGGAAGACTGGGAAGCGGCGCAGGAAGTACTCCGCTTGGAGCTCACACTGCAGGAAGAACGGGCAGCAAACTTTACAACATCTCATTACTTTGCTCAATGGGAACGCCCCACCCGCTTCTTCTTTCAGAAACAGAAAGCCCGGTCAACAGCGCAGGATATTACTGCACTGAAGATTGGCACTACAACCACTTCAGATAAGGAGGAAATCACGCAGGAACTACACCACTTCTACTCCAGCCTCTTCCATGCCACCCAGGTGGACCCATCGGACATCCAAGACTTCCTGTGGCGGGCTCCAGAGCCGCCCATTGACCCACGGGCTGATGAGGCTCTACTGGCGCATATTTCCATCCAGGAGATGATGAAAACCCTTCTAAAATCCCCACGGCTTAAAGCCCCAGGCCCAGACGGAATACCCTTTGAGGTGTACCTTCTGGAACCTGCAGTGATAGTCAGAACCCTCCGCGACCTCTTCGCCGCACTCTTGGTGAATGGCGAGGTCCTCCCCGACTCCAGAGGCTCAATCACGACCCTCATTCACAAGAAGTCAGACCGTGAGAACCTGGCGAACTGGCGCCCCATAGCGTTGATCAACACAGACCACAAGCTTTTCACGAAGCTTCTGGACAACCGCATCACCAAATGGGTGTCACCTCGCCTCTCCCCATCCCAGCACGGTTTTATTCCGGGGAGGTCGTTATGGGACAACTATAATGACATTCACGTGACTTTGACTGCTAACTCTCGTAAGGTGAATGGCTTTGTGGCTCTCCTGGATATGGAGAAAGCATATGATCGGGTAGCCTGGAAGTATATTGATGCTTCCCTGGCCCGCTTCCATCTCCCACCCGCAGCTAGGCGCTGGATATCAGCGCTCTATGACCAGCTCCACACCAGAGTCCTGGCGCCAATGGGTTTTACAGTGGCAGTACCAGTTGGACAGGTCTCCGGCAAGGGACCCCCTGAGCCCTATCCTTTTTAACATCACCCTTGACCCCTCTTGGCCTCCTTACAGGACAAGCTAACAGGGATTCTGGTCCCAGGTAAAGCCCCCACACGCACCATGGCATTTGCAGATGACACTGCCATTGCATTTGGCTGCCCTGGGGATGTTGCCCTCGCTGCTGTGACCATTGAGAGGTACACCAAGGCGTCCAACGCCATGGTCAACACCTCCAAGACAACAGTTGTACAGGTCGGCTCCCCCACCTTCCCCCCACCATTTGGTATTGAACCAGAGCGCGGTACCTTCCGTCACCTGGGCGTTCTCACCAACCAACAAGGAGTTGCGCTAAAAGACAATGAGGACTTGCTCCTTGCAGCAGTTAACTCCAGGATTGCCAGCTGGAACCGGCGGCACATCACCCCCCAGGGTCGAGCTCTGATGGCCAGTGTGTTCCTCCTCTCCAAAGTCTGGTTCCTAGCGCAAGTCTGCCCATTCACAGATGCCTTTTATACGCGGCTCAATGTACTCCTCCGCTGTTGGATCTGGGGCTCAAACCATCCACCAATGGCCCTCTCAACCATTTCCTGACCCTGCAATGAAGGAGGCCTAGGGCTTCTGGACACGCGATCCCACGCCACCACAATCTTCCTGAAGTTCCTATGGCCGATTGTCTGCTGGGACGCGACCCCCATGCCCCAATGGGCGCCCGCCCTCCGCCAGTCAGTGTCAGCAGCTCTGGGTCTTCCTAGAGCATCTCTGACCTCATTAGGGGAGTGGCTCACAAACCACCCAGGCCATCGCCTAAAACCATCCTCATCCCCCTACTGGAACCAGGCTCTCCTTGCCCTGAAACGAGTAGGCGCGCGGATCCACCATGCCTTCTCATACAGAAGGGAAGGCCCTGGCCTCAGCCCCCGTCGCCATGCAATTGTGCACAATGGACAAGTTGTCACAACTCGCCTCAACCCCCAAGATCGTCCTCCCATCCGCCCAAGACTCCTTGAGCTCCTCCCTCCCTCCGTGAGATTTGACCTTAAGGAATCGTGGAAGGATTTCTATCACCCCAGCCTGTCAGCAAAGGTGTCCAACACCTTATGGAGGGTACTCCACTGTTCATACAGGACAGGGGACCGAACTGGCCCTACCTTCCAGCACCGAAGCTGCCCCCGCTGTGTGGAGCCTATTGACTCCCACCTCCATCGTTTTTTCACCTGTCCAGGTGTCACCGCATTTTGGCCAAAGGCCCGCGAGCTCCTCCATGCTCAGCCCTGGTCTGGACACCCTGTGCAAGTCCTTATGTTTGAGCAGACATTGCCTGGTTGCCACTGACCCCTCTGTGTCCTCGCCTATGCCACAGCCATCTGGACCATCCACAACTCCTTCCTTCGTGTTGCCTTTGACCAGCAGGTGTGGACCCTTTCACACATGATCACCCACTTTCAGGTACACTTTGAGATGGCCCTGAAGGTCTGCACTATGTCGCCAACCCTCCCCCGCTCAATTGTCACTGCAGCACGGCTCTGGCGCGCAAACCCCCTCCCTTTCTCGATGCCTCCTCCCTCCCCTTCCCTCGCCTCAGGCTCTTAGGAGCCCAGGTTTAATTCAATAAACATCGATGAATCCCCCCTTGGGTTGGGACCATCTAGTACTAAAAAAAAGCCCATCTCACGCAAGGACCGCTGTCACGCACAGACCACCTGCAAGCAGGCCGCAAGTTCCGCCAAGACCCAAACTCACACCACAATTTCCACGGAACAAATTCAGGCGGATGCCATGGCAGCACAGCGGAATAAACCAATCAGATCCTCCACATAAAACCCAACACAACCAAAATGATGAAATTTTTGGACAAGACCAATCAAACACCTCCAACCAAGTGGGAGCAGATCCACATTGCACCACTGGGGATCCTCCAGGCAATCACATGTGATAGGCGATGTTATGGAAGACCACTTCAGCCAATCACAATGTGACAACACCTATGCACAAGACCCAACCACCCCAACTCCTAGTTTCTGCCCATCAAACCCACAGGCAAATGGCAAAAAAATTTTAATGGGGCAAAAGCCAACCCACGCCAGACCCAAAATCCACGGAGTATTCCAAGCCAGAAGAAACCAAACAATTCCAGCACCAAGGCCGCCAATCAACACATTGGAACAAATCTGGCTAGTTGACCCCATACTTGCAGTATGACTCGCGATAAGGAACTGGGTGACCTCAGTGGGTCACCCCAGCATTCCTGATGTGCGGACTACCGCAATCAACATAGGGATGCTCAACATCGCGGGAGCAAGGCCCCCACATCATGGGCCAAAAAAATGGCTTTCCTGCGCAATATCCCCGTGGATATCTTGGCCATCCAAGAACCCCACTGTCCACTGGGGGAGGAGGAGTCATGGTATACCATGCTCCTTCCAGCAAAATCCTTTTGGACATACCATTGTGGAATGGTAATTTGAACAAACTGTAACCCTCCAGTAAAAATCCAAAGCACATCCTCCCACCTGGAGGGATGGCTGCTCCTAACGAACCTCAAGTGGAATGGAGAAAATTTTGCCATGGCATGTGTGTATGCCCCAAATGATCCGAATGACTGCCAAATTTTTTTTTCCAATATCCTCTCAATCCATTTCTTTGAGGTGACGTTTTTCACAAGAGATTTCAACTGCTGGCTTAACACCAATAGTGACCACAGGCCCAAGTCTAGTGCTATACCCCGCGGCCACACAGAACTATGCATACTAAAGGCAACGTTGGGCCTATGTGACACCATTCCCAAACAAGCCCCCACCCTGGCCAACATGACGAGGCCCCACCACAGTAATAACCAGCTGGTCTCAATGACCCGGATTGACCTGATGCTCGCCCTTATAGACTTCTGGCACCAAGTATCGAACTTTACAACAACAATTATCCCTTTCTCTGACCATCGAATGGTCTTGATAGTGCTATCATCCTCAGAAAAACATGAAAAACCATCAACCTGGCACAGAGTTCACCCAAGCACCATCCACCTTCTGGAGCTTAAACTTTGGATTGAGATGGTGCTAAATACACAGCAAGAAAGACAAACACCTGATGGGAATTCTATTGCTGAGTGGGAAATTTTCAAGGCTCATGCAATTAAGAAATCCTGCCACCTAAACTCCAGAAAAACAGCCGCAATGTCCGCGACAATCAACAAGGCTATCAGACAGCTTCAACACTTAGAAAACAACACACCTCGCAAGGGGTACACCCCCCAATGGGGCCGCCTGTGGTTCCAGCTATTGACACAGTTAAACTCCCTCTTTAGGAAACACCAGCATTACACTGAAGTATGTTATAAATCAAAATACATTTTATCCGGAGAAACTCACATGGCCCAATTTTTCCCGGTGACATGCACACAGGTCCACCAAGCAGATGACACAATGGCATCTACACCATCGGAAATATCAGCTGAATTACACCAATTTTACACTGACCTGTACATGGCGGATTT